>BHFT01001308.1:0-13477 GCA_004320025.1 Laticauda laticaudata | reverse complement strand
TAAAAGGGCTGCGCGTCTTGGGCGTATGTTCCGTTTCTTTACCTGCAGTTTTGAAATAAAGAGTTGTTTTTGGAATCGGTCTCACATGCTTCTTCTGGACGGAAACACTGGTGGCTTAAGGTGGGATCATCGTAGAAGCAGAGACGTGAAGACGTGGTGATCTGAACGAGCGAAAAGAGATGGCTGTAGGTAACAACGCACCACCCGCACCTTCATCAGATGTAGAGGATTGGGAATCGTATAGCGTTACTTTTTTTTGTTCTTTAGAAAGCAACGACGATGGAAGAAATCTCAGTCAAAGGAAGAGGGCTGTCTTTCCTTCACACTTGCGGACCCAGGCCGTATTCAAAATGGTGCAAGGTGCTGGCAAAAGAGGATTGTCGAAGCAGTATGACCTGGTCTGACCTAGAACTGAATGCTCCGACACACTACTCGCACTTGGCGGTCCTCAATCCTTTTAGATCAAAGGGCAGCCACTTTTACAAAAGGGACCAGCATGGAGGAATGAACCATAGCAGGACTTCATGGCAGCCTTGAGACCATTGGAGGGCATAGGAGTTTTCAAAATGAGACAAGGCTATGAGGACATGTTAGTCCTCGGCCTGAAGACTCTACCCTTCAGAGCAAACTACTCAACAGGGAAATACACGTGGTGAGGCCATTGGCTGAGGCAAACGTCACCGAAGCAGTGAAAAATTCAGCAGCCACCCATGCGGAAATGAACACAGTTCCAGACCTGCTGACCCAAACCAGGGGAAAAGAATGGCAGAGGGAGCGGAAAGGAAAGCCACAGCGACGACCTACCACGAGGGAGTCGAAACCCAGAATGACACGCAAGACTACGATTGAAGATGTCATAGACTCTATTCAGATTGGAAAATGCACAAAAAAAAGGAAGAATCGGTGCAGAGGCAATCCCCTGGTGTGAATGCAGGTTTCCTCGACGCAAATATGCTGGGGTTGTAATAAAGGGGGTGCACATTGAAGAGTCTGCCGCAACCAAAAGAGCTATGTCAAAAGACACAGCCGCTCCCCGACACGATGAAGGACTAAGCCGGCACCGATAGAGCTGCAATAGAAAGACCAGTGACAGAGAAGAAACGTGCATTCACCATCGGGAGAATGCCAGGGCGGGAAGGGAAAGAAGGTTGAGATAGAAGGTGGAGCCATCAAGGGGAGACCCTGTGAGATGGAGGTCAATCAGGGGTCATTCCTATCGATTGGTATCCTGGAATACATCCGACTAAATTACGAACATCAAGCAGAAAGGAAGAAAGAACAAAACTTGTGCTAAAAGACTATCAGGGAATCGAATCAGTAGTTGGCCTTGGACATTTTTTGTTGATTTAAACAACAGCGCAGTCTGCTCTGACCATCATTGGACCATGACTGGCCCTAGTTTGTAGAATCGATGGTTCGCGCCTCTGGAATTGGAATGATCGGGATTCACGCATTGCTACTACCACTGGGAGGAGAACCTACTTCTACGAATTCAAGGATGTATTCACAGGACTTTAGGCGTACCAGGGAACCCAATTTGATTTGCTTTGACTCAAAATAGCCCTCTCATTGGGTTAAAGCCAGACGAATTCATTCACGCTTAACCAAAATATTGCTCCTGAAAGGTATATAGTTGATTAGGCAAGGGGTTTTAGAACCATCGACCACGCAAGGGGAACCGATTGTAACAAGGAAAGCCAGAATGGGTCGTGAGCAAGTCTGTGGGGACTATAGACACCCTGAACGACGCGCTCAACAAGCGAATACCAGTGCTGCCAGTAGTGAACATTTTTGTGCATCGCTAGGGGTAGGAAAAATATTCACAACTCGATAGCACAAGCTTTCAGCAGTACCTGTTGATCCAATACAGCAGAGGCACCAAACGGTAGTAACGTTAGAGAGGAATTCAATATACCGCTCCATTCAGTGTTAGACATTGCACCAGGCATCTTCCAAAGCCTCATGGATGCCGTACTAAATGGATCAAGGTGTCGTCCCATACTTCGATGAGTTGTACTGGTTCTCCAGCAAAAAAAAGGCCAGCAGCTAGGACCAAGTTAAAGAGAGTTCTTAACTCGCTTTAGAAATCAGCCTTAAAGTTCAAGAAGGAAAATGCTGATGGCCATAAAAAAACCCCGGGTGGATTGGGGCTTTAATCGTTGGAGCAAAGATTTCACCCAACGAAAGAAGGTGCAAGGCTATTCAAAGCCTCCAGACCAAAAACAAAACTGATTCCGCGTTCTGGCTATAAGTCTTTTACCAATGAGTTTCTTACCCTAGGCGATAATGCAGAACCCCTACATCGGAGCTGCTAGATAAATTCAAAACCAGTTGGTGCATGGGCACAGGACACAGAGAGCCTTCCAAGGTTATTAAGCTATTAATCAGACACCGGTCTTATCCAGTTTCAGCACACCCTCCTCTCACGGTCCACCTGCTCAATGCTTCACAAACTTTTGGGGTCCACCCTGGTGCATCCTGGTCCCAGCCTTCCAGACGGCAGATAAGGTACCAGTTGCCTTATTACTCAAAGACACTCTCCAAGGGCGGAATAGAATTACAGCCACTTGATCGTGAAGCCTGGCATCATCCCTGCCGGGATCAAATGATTCCTGATGAGTTACCTTTATGGTCGAACCTTTGCGTTAACCGACACAAGCCTCTCCTTCGGGAATTCCTAGCAGTGAAAACAAGCAACCCGAGGATTCTGTTCTAGAATGACGAGATGGTCTGATTCCTCATGGCATACTCCTACAACGCTACTCCAAGACCTGGCAAAAAAGCCAAATCTCGCTACTGCGACGCCTATGAGCCAGTTCCCGTTGCCGTAACAGAAGACGACATTGCTCCAACTACCTCCACATTCCAACTTGGACTGCTGGAGCTTCTGTGACTTGCAGCCACGTTGTAGAGAGCCACAGACCAAAGACCCTTTGACAGCACAAATGCTGAACTGGGTAGTTAAAGGGCTGGCAGAGAAAATGAAAAAACTGAGATTTAACCTTTCTCAAACAGACTGAGGTGTCTCTCGAAAGGGGTGCTCTTAGGGGGTGACAGGAGTGGGTAATCCAAGCCCAGCTTACAGAAACGTATAGGCATATGCTGCATAGAGGGGTCACCTGGGCCATGGTTAAGATGAAAAGCCCTCGGCCAGGAGTTATCGTCTGGTGGCCAGGGTGGACAAAAGAACACCTCGCACCTGCCTGGTTGTTTGCAACATGCACGCCTTCAGAAAGCGAGGGCCTCCCCCCACAGGCACGAATATGGGAGTGGAATCACCTTGGGTCATGGTTCTAGGTGCACATGACTTCGCTGGGACCCACCATAGTGGGAACACCTTTTTTGATTTGTGGTCGATTGCACTAATTTGAACTGGTTGGAAGTCATCTTTTCTTCATGGCTTCCACAACCACGAGGCTGTCATGAACAATCGAAAACATGTTTGGTGAGCACTCGCGCGCTACTAGTTGTATGGTTTTTGGCAGATAACGGGGCCTCAGTTTACCGCCTTGCGTTTGAAACATACCTGGCTGCCAGGTATCATCCGCCTACAATGCGCTGGCCCATTCGGTCTGCGCAGCAGGCACCAAACACCATCTGGATTACGGTGATACTAAGAGAGGGCCAAGAGAGAATCCAACCGAGGCGGGACGTTCCTGCAGGAGCCACACTCAACTGACCCTCCCGTAACCATATGCAACATATTACCCCTACGTAGCCACCTAACAAATAATAGAAGCGTTGGGACCTGAACCACTGTTACGTGGTAGGGACATCACTTATCTGGTCCAGCGTTGGGACAGGTTAATCACCCCACCCACTACACTTGGACAATGAGCGCCGCTCGTGAACTCTTCTCACCATTCAGCATCACAATCCCCGCTCTCTCTCTCGCTCTAGAATATCGGCTCGGCTCTCTGTTTTCCCTGCCATACCAGAGACGACGCACGCGTTCTATTGTCGGGCACCCCTCTCATTGGCTGTCCCGCCACCATCACACAAGTCACAGGCCCCCAGTCCTTCTGGACTATGCTAGACTGATGGGATGAGGAATGGAAGCTCGGCACATAGACCAGCTTTCGTTCCCGCAACCTTTGAAAAGAAAAACCACCGCAGAACCAAAAATATTAAATTCGGATGAAAACAAAGGAGGGGGGGGAGAAGTACAAATAAAAATAAAAAGGGAGAGACAAACCTCCCATAACAAGCAACCAAACTCTACAAAATGACATTCATAACCATAACAAGAAAGCGAGCACTCATGGTTAGAAAAGAAAGAAGTCATGGAGCAGGAGGAGCGATTGAAGTGAAGGACCTTCCTGGAAGGTGGTAGCCACGGCCAGTCAACCAACCCAGCAACCATAGAGGAGCGAGCGGCACATCTTCAACCGGACCGAGAGACTCAAGGTTGGCGGGTGCAGGTGACTCAGCCTGATCAGGGAGGTTCCATGGGAAGTCGGAGAGAAGCGTGACTCGTCCGTCGACTGCTTGAGAACCAACACAAGACTGAACCATGCCGTCAACTAGAAACTAGGAAAAGTCCCACTTACCTAACATGATAACGTCACCCTATTGGACTGAACTAAAGTGGGGAGAGTCTTGTTCTGATATAGAACTTGGTAGGTTCCAAGTACTTGATTCTGATTGGCGAAAGGCCACTTCAGATTTGTTCGCTAGGAACCAATCTGGGAAGCATGCCAAAATGGTGGCAAGAATTAAATAACTGTCATGGCCACATGCGGCAGGTAGTGCCCCTATATAAAGGGCTGGTGGTTGTGTGCTAATGTTTCCGTTTCTTTACACTTAGCAGTTTGAAATAAAGAGTGTTGGGTGGTTGGAAACCGAACTGGTCTCATGTGCCCTCTTTCAGATGGAACACGTTTTGTTCGTTATCTCTTGAAGAGTAATAACTCTATGGAAATTGAAGATTCAATAAGTGATGAGGACTGACATGCTTTTTCCTTTTCCTATGCAATGGAAAGCTTTGTGAGCTACTTGGGAAATCATTGGCTTCTTGATCATTCAGCACTGAATGAATCTGCAAACACTCGCAACTCCCGAGAATGGAGGAAGGTATCTATTTAACAAGGCTCACCTGTCCCATGTTTGTTAGTCCCCCCAACAACTAAACTCCACTTTAAAATGAGCCCCTTAATTTGCACCCCTCTCACATTACAATCATACCTGAAGGCCTGTCACACTGGCTGACGATGCCCAAAAGTTTGTTTAAAAAGGAACCGAGCGGCGCATAAGCGCGGCAAGGCCAGTGTCGTAGAGCCAGTGCGACGCTAGCGAAACACTGTTCTCCATCTTTGGGTTAAGTCCCTGTGCCAAACGACGCGCCACAATGACTCTCAGAGAGTATGCAAGTAACACAGCGGCGGCACACAAGAACGGGAAAGAGAACAGAAAACGCAGGGTGGTGATACAGAGACAATAAATGGCACACGGAACAAACTGAAGACGCAATGCACCAACCGAGACAGAAGAGCAAAAGAGAGCCGCAACTACGACGGGAGATGGATGATGAGATGCTCAAGCGGATAGGCACCCATCACTCACTCAGATCTTCTGCGCAGGACACGCACAAACAGACGCAGGCAGCGAAGCGCCGGACGGCGTATGTGAGAAGAGGTGGTGAGATGCAAGAGCGTCGAATCAGCACACCTGATCGCGAGCAGAGGGAAATGAAAGGGAATGCGCGCACGGTGGGAAAAAGATAAAACGTAATGGTGAACAGCAGATGAAGAGTGTGAAGAATACCACGATACATGCTCGAAGGACAGGCCCGCGCGAGGCGCATAGACCTGGCGCACTGCGAGCGGTAGGATCTCAGAACATGTGCGGAAACGACAGATATCAGCTGGCCAGCACGACGAGTGAATGCATAGGAAGCCGCTTCCGCGCACAGAGCGCGCTCTATACGCGAGGATAGACCTGGCTCACCATTGCAGATCAGCGTTGACACACGCGCGCGCGCGCGCGCGCACATGAGATAGATTAGGATACGCCATACCGAATATCGTCGCACAGCCTCGCGCAGCAGTGCTACTGCAATCCTCTCCAACCCCTGGCGCCCTCGACTCTTGCTCTCTGCTGGCGCTCTTCAGCTCATGATCACGGGCCATTGCCCCTATTCAGAGAGGATCAGTGGCTTCTTCGAATGCTGCTTATCGGTGGTTGCTTTGTCTGGTGCTTACTCTTGCTGGCACTGCTCCTGCGTGTAGGTAGCTTCTGCTGGTTCTGAGATGTGATACTCCGCGTCTGGATCTCGCTCTCTCGGCTCGCTCCTCTCCGCGCTCACTCGCTCGCGCTCGACTCTAGAGCTCTGACGCTGCTCACGTGTGGGTGTAACTGTGGTGTCCACTGTGTGCTGCTGAGTGTAGACTCTAGTCTGCTGTGCTGCTCGCGTCCTGCTTTTGATGGCTACTATTTGTTGGATTCGCTGCTATGTCTGCTCGAATGCATTATGCTGGTAGTGGTAGGACGTGCACCAGACCACCATACAAGGGCCTCTGGAAATGTGCACTGCCGAACTACGCTTCAATGGGTGAGCCGGGTCCATATGCAGCCTGCGCAAAGAGAGAGGAGTAAGTAGGCAAGGTATTATGTCAGGTGGAGAGGAAGGTTAGGCGAGATAAACACATAGTAAGGGAATCTGGATAGGTGGTGATGGTCGTGATGTCGCATGTGGTGCGTGAGGGCGAGAATGAAATCTTTGGCGGATAGAGCACACAAAGGTCTATCACGAACAGAGGAAGCGCGCGCGCTCTCGCACCGCGCGCACGCGCGCGCACGCCTGGAAAGATACACCTATCGAGGTGCTCTCGGAAAATGTTGCAAGGCACCTCGCTCACTGGTTCAGGACGCTGCCAGTACAACGCACATACTAGCCAGCGACACCGACGACACAACAGAAATTTCATCAAAAACGCACACAGCAAATCAAGGCTAGTCATGCGACGAGTTGTGGTCGTCTCGCACGCTCGCGTATTCCTTGGGCACACCAACAACCACACCAAAGACGCCGAGGGGTGAGCTCGCCCCGGGGCAGCCTCTCACAACCTCTCTCTCAGAGATAGATAGACTTGAGAGCCATTCCTTTCCGGCCGACGCGTCAAGTCGCTGTCTCCAGGCAGGTTGTTCTCTGTAGACGTGCCATGGCAGAGAACCCCGCAGGGACACGGATGTGGTAAGCTGGTGGAGTGTGTAGAAACTCCCTCGGTTGCCGGTGGGACGAGAGGAGACTCGAGCTCCAGCACAGTCCTTTAGCCGCATCCCACCCCCCAGCTCCGCCCTCCGCCAGAAAGGCAGACAGCCGTGAGGGCAGGAGGGGCTGAGCCACACTTGTCTGCTGGAGATCAGCGGAACCTTCCGCCAGTCATAGAATCTCTTCTCTCAAGCTCGGTCACACCCCCGATACCTCATCTCTTAACCAGACAAGTGAGCATCTGTCATCACCTACTATGTCAACCAGGACCTCAGGGCATGGCGGAAAACAAAAAACCATCAGGAAGTGCAAGTAGGTCAGTGCGTGAGACTGAGATCACCGGAGCTGCTTCACAACCTCTCAGACCCAGAGGTAGCCTCTCCAACCTGAAGATACAAGGTCTGTCCTCTGCTGCTTACTCACTACATGCTTAACTCTTCACAGCCAAGCCGGACCGTGGCAAGTAGTCAGGGTCCTTAGTTAGTGCCAGTCAGGGCATCTGATGGAGTGACAGCGGGTGGATTGGCACAATGGTGGCGACCGACCCTGAGTCCGTAGACAGTTATAGCTATTATATCCTGGCAGGAGGTGCGGCGATGTGGTAGACAACGCGCCTTATAGTATAGGCGAGGTGGGAGCAAGTGGACAGCACTCTCACAGGCCACAGATCAACCCGCTGCCACCTAACAGACAAGGCTGGAGGAGGCGGACACGGGAGGGCGCCACACATAAGTCTGCTGGCATTTGAATGTGAAGACACTCTCCGGATGCTGAACTAGATCTCTCTCTCAGCTGGTACATCGTATAGCTTTCACAATCGCTGGCCTCATCGGCCGTGCAATTAGCGCCGGTGATACCTCCCCTCATGTCGAAATGGCTCGCGCTGCGGGCCGGATGAGGAGCATGTAGAAGCAACCCCGCTGTGGTGATACAGTCGCGTGAGACTGGGTGTGCTCAGGGCGCATTGGTGCTTTTCACACCGATCCGCCCAAAGTTATTATAGAACGTGGGCTCTTGAGTCAGATCTGAGGCAGTCCAGGTGCCCTGCGATGTCCAGGTGATAGATATGGCCCTTCCAAGGCTTTCACAGTGTCTCTTACAAGGCATTACAGCTACAGGGAGGTCCAGCAGCACAGGCAGGCTCCTTCCCAATCCAGGCAAGGTATATCCGGCGCACCGGTGCCACTGATGCCACAATGCCACCCACGCACGATGCAGCCACGCCAAGATGCCAGCATGGGCACGATATCCACCAAAGCGTCCTTCCAGCTGCAGGACAGACAGCCCCTACACTCTTCTTCCTCACCACAGCCTAAGTCCAGCTACAGGCATTTTGTTCATCGGTATTGGGGTCTACACCCATGGTCATGGGAGGAAGGGAGGCTCTCAATATCACGGTGGATGAGCTAGCTGTCTGAGAGCTTCCTCAACAACCGTCCCCTGTTGTCCTTCTCAGGGCCACAGACCAGTGGAACCTCGACCAGCATGTGCCACGGCTCCACCAGCCACTCGTAGACCCTCACCCTGATGACTGGGCACACCTCAGGTGATCAGTAGAGAAGTCCTCCAGGACTGGCGGTGGCTACCTGTGACTTTATTTTCTGTTACATTCGATTGGGGTTTCATTTTTTTTATAGTTGTTATTATAAGATTTATCTTTGCGTCACACACTTGATTAGTTTAATTTTTAATTAAATAAAAGTCTTCGGTGGAACTTTTAGAAATGGTCTTAAGGCCTCTTGCATGCTTGTGGGCATGCGGTAAGGCATAGAGTGGGTGCGGCAGGATACTTTGGGATGACGGTAATAGCTGTTGGATCGCATAAACCTGCCAGTGCAAGCATAAGTTGGGCTGTCATGGTCACCATCCCAGCGTGCCACACCTATGGCCCATATATATTATCAGTAATAATGTAAGCATCATCACTCGCTCATATAAACAACTCTTATCTCCACCATGCTGTTCACTTGCTACGCGCCACACTAACATCGTACATGCGCCAACTCTGTTTAACCGCGCTCCCTGTGATGGAGCACAGGTCTGACGCGCACGCATCCATTAATCCTAATTTCATAGATCTAGGCCTCCACAACCCCTGCTCAGTGGGCGATCAGCGCTGTTCGGAGGTTGCGTGCTTTTCCCTTACGTGCAAGCTTGTTGGGCTTGCACCTCCTTAGTGTCTATCAGTGTTTTGCATTGCCTCCATTCCCAGGCTCCATGTCCCCATCTGCTTGTTGACGGTCCACGAGCCTGGTTCTGCAAGATGGATAGCGGTCTATAGTTACCATAAAGTTGCGCATGAGATTGTGCAGATGCAGAGCTTCCCGATCCTCCTTACGATTTGGGCGATCTGCATGGTGGTAGAAGTTACTGCTATTGCCAGGATGCAAAGGCATTTCCACAACCCGTTCTCTCACTGGACAGCTGTAGTGAGATCCCTTCTTCTACGGGTGAGGAGTCTGGAATGTAGGGCTTTCATGAGCGTAGGTTGTCGAGGGAGAAGGCGTCATCCCCCCACGATGAAGTAGGGCACATCTTGCGTCATTGAAGGGCTATGGATCTCGGAGCCCATGATTTTGCGTTCCAGCCTTCCTTGGAGGTCACTGGCGTTGCATGATACCTGGGCATCTTGACACTGACCCGTTGCTGAAGTCGATACATAACTTGTATTCAGCATCAACCATGGCGAGCGGGATGATTCTGAAGAAGCCTTGTAGTTGAAATAGTGCAGACCCCGACTTTGACGTGGGGCTTGACAGGCACGGGCTTACCATCTATGGCTCCATAAGTGTGGGGAAGTTTCCACTTCTGGATAACCATGCTGCTGAACTTTCTTCCAGCCTTCTTCAGTTACGTGGGGCACTGGCAGGAGTCTTCCAGGTATTTCTTCGATTGGCATCACTTCTCTGACCACAATGCCTGATGGTGTTTGTGGAACCTTCAGCCATACTGCCTGCTCCTGTATAGGTTTTCCCTGAGGGACCAGGTGGCGCAGAGCCAAGTGACCACCTTGAGCCAGGGTCCATAGGCTGGGCCAGAAGTTGGTTTGCCTTGGCTCACCCTGGGTCTCAGCCGCTCCACAATTTGTACTTAACAATGTCGGGAGGGCATCCTCATGAAGTCTCTGGAATGCAACGAGGGTCTTACATTCCCCTCAACTCCACCAGCGGTTGTATTACAGTCCGTTACTCTGCTCTTTTCATCCTGATCGTCTTCGGACCCAGACACCTTCTTGAGACGCGCCTCCTTTTCTTCCGGAACAGATTGAAGATAGTTAGATGGCTCTCGCATGTTGCAGAACGATGAGTTGCTTACCAAAAGGAGTGTGTTATGATCCATGGTAGGACATATAGCGGCTAGCCTGCCGGCTTGTGGCCAATGACAGTTATTTAATTCTTCCCGCCATTTGGCAGCTTCCCAGATTGGTTCCTAGTGAACCAATCCGTAAGTGGCCTTTTCGGCCAATCAGAATGAAGTACTTGAGACCTACCAAGTTCCATACAGAACAAAAACCCTCATATCCTTTAATACAGTTCAGATAAGACAGTCACAATCTTGCCCACATTTAGCAAATCTCAGTGAGTGTACTCCAATTTCCCTCTTTATAAAACTGCATGGCCTTAAGCTAACATACAGATCCTTCGTAGCTTCCTGGTCTCAAGTAGGTTGACTGGTTGTTTTGACAGGTGATAACGAAAACAAATTTAAATGCTATGATGGGTTTAATTGATCAGGTGGGAGTGGCTCTATGATTAAGCAGGCTAATTTTGCTGACTGCCAAATGTTTGATCTTTACCTGCTCAAGGTTGACTCAGATTTCCATCCTTCTGAGGTGAGTAAAATGAGAACCCAGATTGTTCAGGGCAATATGCTGATCCTGTAAACCACTTAGAAAGGGCTGTAAAACACTGTGAAGTGATATATAAGCCTAGGTGCTATTGCTTTTAATACTTTATGGTTTAAGGGAGGAAATAATCTGTTAAGAATGATCAGGTGCCACTGATCCAGGAGATTCTCTTTTATTGAAAAAATATTCCAACAACCCAAAAAATGAGAGCAATATGGATTAAGTACTAGATTTGAACTGGGAAGTTCATGTTGAACTGATGAAAATAAACTATGCACTGGTTTTACATGATGTCTTCCTGGAGCCCATAGGATTTTGTTCTATATTATGAAAATGTGTAACTTTTGGGGGGTCAAATCTATGTGGGCTATGTAATGGAATGCCAATGGTTAAACTAAAAAAAATAATGGCATGGAGCAAGGGCCAAAATGAAATTAATAGACTTTATTTTCCAATGCCATCCAAACTATGCAATCCAGATGCCATAAAGTCTTTGATCCATAGCCTGGATTTATGTCCTTCATCAAAGTAGAAGTTCTAGTATCCTCCTACAACTTTGTTAGTAGGTTAATCTGAAAAACAGTAACTGGCCCAACATCACTCAGTAAGTCCCCGTAGCTAAAGATAGCATTGAACTTGGATCTTCTCAGTCCTAGCACTACATCTTCACCACAACTCCACCCTAACCTTCTGAATCATATCCTCTTATAAAGCTGCACAGATAAATTAAACTTCTGTTGCTGATTTTTCCAGTTGCTAATATTATGTATTTTAGTAATGCCATAGATAATAGCATGGCTTATTATTCAAAATTAGAGGCTAGTGCAATCTCCAAATGGAACAACTAACATTTTCCTTATTTGGGGCAGGGAAAGAAAGAATGCTGTGTTCCTTCACTAACCTAACATTGCAATCTACTGTATACATGTGTGGGAGTATACCTATTGAAAAGCAGCAGATTTGTTGACAGGCACACTGTACAATTGAAATGTATGTTTAATATTCCAGATAGTTGACTTCCAATTCATAGGAGTAAAGCCAGAAAATAGATAGAGTTGGCACTTTATTCTGACACTGAACAAAAATTAGAAATATTATAAAAGCTGCCTGCCTGTGTAATAATAAAGCTTGTCCTGATTATAGGAATGATATACGGACTGCAATTTTTTTTTTAAAGAACATATGGCAGGCTAGGCCAGTGTAGGCTTTATTCACTAATCCAGACTGGATTTTAAAAAGTGTTACATGGTGTAACATGTAAATTTTAGATACATTATAATGATTAAGTTCTAAGGTGGTACAAGAATTAGGCAGCAAACAGATTGATATCCCTTGTCCAATTTCCCACTTTTTTTATGAACAACTATTTACAAGATTCAACAATAAAGTTTTTTTTTAACTTTACTATCCAAATTCTGTTAAGAGTAGTCTAGTAACTTCTGCCTAATTGTTTTAGTAGTGGAGAACTTGGTTGGTATGGGTAGTTTTTCACTAGACCTGTTTCTAGTTTGCCACTGCTATCTCTGCTGATGAGGATAACCAGGAAGAGTAGTGAGTTGTTTTCTTCTTCCCTTGTGAATTTAATTCCTTTGAAGATATTGTTGATGGATTTAAATTTAATATTACACTGCTTTGGGCTATCCAATAAAAATTTGGGCTTATTGCCGTAGACTCCCCTTTGTGTGGCTAAGCCTGATGGTAACTCTTATCTAGTCTCTCTGCCACTATTCTGATTAATTGAAGTAGAGAACATCACTATTCCTCCAGTTGTGTTACTGTCTGCTTCTGTGGTTGACACAGGAATATCATATGTACCAGTCCAAACCACTTCATTCCACTAAACTGAGATTAATTTAAGAGGGATAAGCAATTGAATTGATGAAGATGAAGATGACGATGATGATATCCATTCAGTCAAGCACAACTCTTCATGATTTTGTCTCTCCATATCTTCTGATTTTGCACCAGTTCTCTGAGTTTTTCTAGGCTCGGGTCCTTTGTCAGCTTTGGTGTCCAGCCTCTATGTTCTTTGATGGCTTGGTTTTCTTTTTCCTCTAACTTCCCCAACATTGGGGTGGGATTCTACCAGTTTGCACCTATTCACAAGAACCAGTTGTTAACATTCTAAGCAGTTTGGAGAACCGGTTGTTAGAAGAAATTACTGGCCGAATCCTGAAAGGAAGTAACAAAATCCCAAAAAATCCCAAAAGAAGTAACAAAATAGTAAAACCTCAGGAAGAGAAAGTGGAAAAAGAAACAAGAAGAAAGCTTGGGACTATTTGGGTCACTTGGTGATCTCTGGATTCTTGGTTATTGCATTTGAATGATTAAAATCAATCAGGTCATTGTTTAAAACTGTTTAAAATGGCTCCACTTTTAGAAGAACTGAAAATGGAACTTAAAAAGTACAAAGAAGATGC
>BHFT01001306.1:39935-84246 GCA_004320025.1 Laticauda laticaudata | reverse complement strand
TCTTATCTTCCTCCTGCACATTCTTTTCCGGTCGAGTTCTTTGTGGTGGCCATTTCTGACCACCGCTGCAACCGCCTTTGTGAAAGGGAGTAATGGCCAGCCTCAACCCTGCAGACAGTCTCCCCCCTCTTCACCGCCTCTACGGGGTGGCTTAGCCCCAAAGCCAGCTGGTTTGGGCCGCTCCAGTGGTGAACACGGATCGAAGCCTCGCAGAGATGAGGTTTCAGTCTGTCGCTGAAGAAACTCAAACTGAAAGCCACCAGGAAGGCATTAAGTTCAATTCTTATCCCTCTGTTTCTCTGAGTCTGCAAACTTGTTTGGACATGAATCACGAGAAGCCCTTCTGCTTATTTTGTTTTTTAACCCCAGTTGGTAATCTTATTCGCTGCCACAGAATTTAGGAGGTTTGTAGGGTTTAGGTGCCTGAACTCAACCTTTATTTATCTAATAGCAATTATAAGAGTTAAAATATGCTATAGACATAATGAATTATCACTGTTGGATAAATTTGGATAAATATATGTTTTTGCATTCGATTGCAAAATACACGAACACTAACTTTTCTGGACTAGTTGCATATATTCTTCCTAAAGATTTTAGAATTTATATGAAGTCAACTTAATTCAATCATATTTTGAGGTTTTACTTTCCTATCAGCAGACAGCTATGAGAGACATAATGTTAGTTTAGGCATAATATAGTGGAATTTAAAATGGATTTAATTTGCCTATTATTTGGTCATAGACCAGCAAATAGAATACAAAAGTCATAGTTAATTAAAATAAAAGAATATATGTGTGTCTGGAGGGCTTGAAATTAATACTACAGCTATATATGCAAACTATGAAACTATTTGATTGTGGTCAGAGAAATAAAATCAGATTGATCCGATAATAACATGTGATGAAACAGATTGGAATGATTGAATCCCACCAGGCTCAAGGTTGACTCAGCCCTCCATCCTTCCGAGGTGGGTACAATGTGGACCCAAATTGTTGGGGGCAGTATGCTGAAGCCTAAGTGCTGTTGCTACGTTTAGTAAAAAGTGGAAATAATAATTCCTGACGTGCTCCTATATGGAGAGGGCAGTAGAGAATAGCATGTTCTGCTAAGGCAGCTATTTCTCCACCACATGGACACAGTCTCTGTCTGAAAAGGATTTTGACTTTTGCATCTTCCTCCAGTAACAGATGTTGAATCTGGCTTAAAAAAAAGAATCCTTCCGAATTTTAGGATTGTTAGGCAACTGAGATATTTAATCAGTTGGAGAGAATGTGCGGAGTGGCTCAAGATGTTTATTGATAGATTTGGAAAATCTGCTTGTAACTTTAAATCATAGCTCTTATTATGCGGTAATAAATAGCTGGCCCTGGGCCCCAATCTATTTACAATCGGGCCGCACATGCAGCAGGCTGGCATGCATCTTAACTTACACAAGTCGAACCTCACACTCCCCAGGCCAGTTCCCCTCTCCCCCACTCCACTGGGCTGCCAAGCTGCAAAGATTGGGGACTACTGATCTAGAGCATGTTTGTAGCCCATCAAGATAATGGCTGATCATAAATAGCCATAGAGTTGCAATTTGGCATGTATTGCCTGGCTCCAGGAACACTGAAAGCTGTCAGTCATAGTAAAAGGGGGCAAATCAATTGGAAAGAAGAGGAGCTTAAGCCAGTAGAAGATGTAAATCCAGGCAGAAGTCTCAATTTCAAGAAGACCAGTTTAACAGCACAAGACCATCTCTGAAACACAGCAAGGTGCTTTAATGATGGTTCTCAAAAACATGGGCTCATTTTTTCCAAAGAAAGGAATGACCTATAGGGGCTCAGCTGAGCTCCAAAATGGAACTGAATTTAGATCTTAGCTGAAAGAACTTTTAATTGCTGCAGATATATGTTGAGGTCCTTTGGAGAAATAAAAAGTTTGTAAAGCCAACACTTTTTGTCCAAATGACTAATTGGCATGAGATTTATGGCTACCCATAAATAGCCATACAATAAATACCCATTTATTTCCTACGCATAAATGCCTTGGAAAACTATCTCCAATATTCAAAAGTTTTGACTTGCTCTACAAGATAGTTATTTAGTCACGATACATGCACCTTAAGTGCTCAGCAAAGATCGTAACCTTGGTTTTGGTGTAATTAGAAATTTTGGGCAGTTCTCAGCTAATATTTGGAGCGCCTAGTTCAAGCCAGTCTTGTGTTGACAAAGCAGCATAGTGTTATTTGCTACAAAAGAATACGGTTGTGTTTCTCCCAGTTTTAGCAAATGAAGAAATTGACTATTTAATTTGGCAATAAGGGAATTAATATATATTAAAAAGAAAAGCTAAAATACATACCTGTCTCATTTCTCTCTTAATAGGAATTTATTTGGTGCAATGTCTTTGGGCATTGCATTGCACCTTCAAGTTCAAATAATTTTGTCAATTGAGGAAGAGTTCAATTTCTTCCATATTTGGGTCTGGAAATGGTCAAACGTATGTATATCTGATGTCCAATATGGACTTTAGAGTTTATAATTGGGAAGCGTGGGGAGAGATATAGTCTGCAAATTTGGTGGAACTTTGGCAAATAGCTGATTATCATTTGAGCCCAGTCTGGCATTGAAATCCCTTCAGGTACAATATAAGCAAGTGGGAAAGCATAATTCAAGTGCATTGATGTAATGTTCTTCTTTTCCCCAAATTTCAAAGATATATGGTTGAGGGATATTGAGAGGTATATAGAAGTTAATGAGAAACAATTTCTCTAAAAAAGCTGAGAGTAGCTGTTTGTTTTAACTTCTCAACAGCATCTCTTGATGTAATCTCACTTTTTAGAATGATTAGGAGATAGGCACGCAGATCAGTATGATATCTCCTTTGTCCAGTGCCAGGATTTGCAAAGAGAAATAATGATAGATATCCCTCAGTAAAGTCATCATTGACAACGTCTCTTGGGAGAAAGATGTTGAATTGGGAGATGTAACTTATAAAGGCATGGATTCTGTGGGGTGTCTGTGATGCTCTCTGAGCTTGGCATTATCATTGCTCAAAACTAGGTATCATCAGAGCTCGTGAGGAGTGGAGTTTCCTCTTATTTTAACAGAATAAGAGAAGGGACCTTGAAGCTCTTAGTCTAGAGATCACCAACCAGTGGTCCGTGAGAAAATTTTGGCGGCCTGCAGCGCGCCCCTGTCTGCAACAATTTCTGGAGCAAGTCGTTCCACTGATTAATTATTCTAACAGTTAGGAAATTTCTCTATTCTCGTATTCTAGGTTGATTCTCTCCTTGATTAGTTTCCTTCCATCCGTTGCTTCTTGTCCTGTATTCATGTGCTTTGGAGAATAGCTTGACTCCCTCTTCTTTGTGGCAGCCCTTTAGATATTGGAACACTGCTAGCATGTCATCCCTGTTCCTTCTTTTCATTAAACACCCAATTCCTGGAACGGTTCTCCAGTCCCCTAATTTCGTTGCTCTTCTCTGCACTCTTTCTAGTCTCAACATCTTTTTTATATCATAGCGCCAAAACTGGATGCATAATTTGTAATGAAGGCATCATAAAGTGGTATTAACACTTTAGGTGATCTTGAATCTGTCTCTGTTTATGCAGCCAAGGATATCATTGGCATTTTTGGCAGCTGCAGCAGACTTCTGGCTCATAGTTAGTCCTAACCGTTCCAAGATCCTTCTTGCAGGTACTACTATTGAGCCAAGAATCACCTATTCATACCTGTGTGCTTTTTTTCTTTACCTTGATGTAGAACTTTACTTTCCTCACCATTGAATTTCATTTTGTTTTGATAGGCGCTCAGTGTTTAAGGCAGTTAAGACCCTTCTGTATCCTGACTCTATCTTCATGGCTATTTCTGCCAGCTTGTGTCATCTGCCAATTTGATGAGTTCTCCTTCTGTCCCCTCATCTAAATTCTTGATGAAGAATTTGAAAAATACTGGGCTAAGTATTGGGATACTTAGGGATACCCCAGCATACTTCCTCATGGAGATAACCTTGGATACCCCACTGCATACTTCCTCCATGTAGATAAGGGGTGTCAAACTCACTGCATCACATTGCATCATGTCACATTTCGTTTATTTTTCTCATTGCGAAGCTGGGATGGATTGGTTTGCACGTGATGCATCTGGCTCATCAGCCACCAGTTTGACATCCCTGATGTAGATGCTGTTCCATTAAGGGCTATACATTAAGCGCAGTTGTAAGCCAATTACAATCCGTCTGATGATGATGATGATGCATCTTAATCAGGTAGAAGGTTGTGGTCTGTTTTATCAATCTACTGTAGTCCAAGTAAATTATGTCCACAGACATTTTTGCTGGTCAACTAATTTTGTCACTTGGTAAAAAATGCAATAAGATTTGTCTTGGCATGATCAGTTTTTCCAAAGCCCGTTGGCTTCTGTTTATGACTTTGCTTGCCTCTAGGTATTTGCAGATTTGTTACTTGATTATTTTTTCTAGTGTTTTCCCAGGTATTTACATCAGGCTGATGATAGGGTATATAGTTTCTTTGATTCATTTTTCCTGTCTTTCAAGGTAGGAAGTACATCAGCCCTTTTCCATCATCTGGTAGTTCTTTGAAAGATGTGATTCAGTGGTTTGAAATCACGTCTGCCATTCCTTCAGTAGCTCGGGGTGTAATCCATCTGGTCCTGGTGATTTTGAATTCATCTAAAGTGGATGGATATTCTGTTGCGTTTTTTCTTATTTTGAGTTGCATTCCTAAGCTGCATTTCATAATACTTTTTTGTAGGGTGGACTTTCTCCCCCCTTTTATTGTAAGGACAGATATAAAAAACAAATTAAGCTTTGCTTAATCCCTGCTGCTCAGCACTTCTTTGCAATTTTCTCCCATTAATGGACAATTGCTTGACTTATTTTTACATGTTGGAAGAAGCTTTTTTTTAAATGTTATTTTTGTTGCCAGCCTTAGTTCATTTTGAGCCTTAGCTTTTCTGACTTCATCTTTGCGAGATTGAGCTATTTGCTGATATTCTGCCTGAGTTACATGCCTCTCTTTTATACTTATCCTTTTGGTATTTCAGTTTATCACAGCGTTCTTTGTGCAGCAAAGCCAATCTCTTTTGAGATCTCTCATTTTTCTTCATTGGAATCGTGCTAGAGCAGATTTTATAATCTCCCTTTTCAATTTTTTTTCAAGCTTGGGGTTGTTTGCCCTTGAGGATTCTCATCCTTGGAATCCTTCTTAAGCTCTGTTGAAGTTTATTCCAGTCAGCTTTCTTGAAGTCCAAGGCTCTAATTTGACTTTGTTCTATTGCCTGTACTTGCGTAATTTTGTGTTCCAATTTGCATCACTCTTCCCCCTTCCCCAACATTTCAGTAACTTAGTGTTTTCTGTCATTTCATTTCAAGTATGAGCAGTCTTCCTTTCTAGTATGAGAAGTCATTCCATTTCTAGTAATGAGAAGTCATTCCATATGGCTGACCGTCTAGTTTTCTTCTCAACCTTTTGGGAGGCAAAGTTATGTATTAGTTTTGTCAGGAACTTGTTTGATCTTCCACTAGGCATAAGGTTTGTCTTCCACTTGTCAGAATAGTTAAAGTCCCCATTACTGTTGTGGTGTGCTTCCTGCATACCTTAGTTAACTGACTAGCAAAAAGTTCATCTCTTTCCTCTGGTTGGTTGGTTGGCTGGCCTGTAGTATACAACTACGGCCATGTCATACTCCCCCTTTTATATTTACCCAAATACATTTAAGATGATTTTCCATCATTGTTCTGCTATATTTCTGTGGTGTCATAATTATTTCTTATATATAGTGCAATTCCACTTATATCAGGTCTATTTCTTTTAAACAGTTTAAATCCCTCTACTCATATATTCTATTCTATGGAATCCATTCATGGGTTTCATTTCACCAGCTTTCCATATAGCAACCGTATCATAGCTGCCCTCATGTACTTGGGTTTCTAGTTCGCCTTGTTTATTCCTCATACTTTGTGCACTGGTGTAGAGGCATTGGAGTCCTTTTTTACTGACCCCTTTTTGTTTTCTACCAACCTATTTTGTGTCTCAGTTCCCTTCACCTTCCACCACCTGTTTGATTAGTGCACAAAGTATGGCACACACTATCAAAAGCTTGAGTTTTCTTAGTAGCATATTCTAGTGCAGGGGTGTCAACTCAATTTCTTGGCGGGTCAAATCAACATTCTAGTTGTCCTCCGTGAGCTGGTGGGGGAGAGGAGTTGGCAGGGGCATGCGCACACATGCCCACCCCGCGTATCTCTGGCCACCCTCTTGTGCACTTGCCAGGATGATATGGGCCTGGCTGAAACGTCACAAACTGCCCCTTACAGTTTCCAGGACAGCCGTGCTGGCTGCATTCGACCACATTGCAGGCCGGATCTGGCCTGTGGGCCACCCTAGTGGCTGGCCCTGTCAGTGTAGATGGCGTGATCTTGGAGGTTCTTTGGATGGAATATTTAATGTTAGTCTGCTTGGCAGTTTCCTTGATTGGGATATTGTTTACATTTTCATTGTTGGTCTGATGTTAATCTTGGTGCTATCTTTGCTCATCTGGGTGTTGATTGCTGGTGGGGAGATGTTTTGGTCTTTTTGTTCCCTTTCTGGTTGCTGATTGTCTCTTTTGCATAGTATGTACATATTGTTTATGCTATAGGTCTATTGATGGTTAATTTGTCGGAGTGCCAGGCTTCTAGAAATTTCTCTAGTTGTTCTAGATTTGGCTTGGTCTAGGATGGGTCACAGTTTCCAGTTGAAACTGTCCATAGGTTGTGAAATTAAAGAGCAGGGTCTCTATTTCTGGCTTCACCTTCAATAGTGTTCCAAGAGAGCAAAGATAGTGATTCTAATGTGAAACTTCCTCGTTTGTTGTCTGAGGGGTGGCTGGTGACGTATTGAGATCTCTAAATAAATGATGTGGCTCATGCGATCGTCCGAAAACTTTGAAATTTTTTTCGTATCTAGAAGACCCCGGTTATAATTTAGCCTGCCTTTGCCATTCTTTTGCTGCTACATAAAACTGGATAACTTTTATGGTGGTTTGCATCTTACATTAACAGAGGTACAGAATCATGAAGACCATTACCAGATTGTTGTTTCACGTCAGTATATTTGATGCAGAGGTTGGTTCCGGTTTGGGTGGTGATATTTTTTCTGCACCTGGGTCTGCCATTGTCATGAGTTCAGGTGATTCCTAGAGCAAAGGTCTGCTTGGAAGGCTGAAGTGTGTGGCAGTTTTGGGGTATGTTAAGCAGCAAATGTCCACGTCATGGTCCTGGTGCTGTTTACTTCCTGACTCAGGTTGCGGTTCCCAAGGTTTAGCAGTCAAAACTCCTTGTCTGTCAGCAGCTTTCAGCTCTCTGGGTTTTGGATTTTATACATTTTGGGCATTATGTAGTAAGTTCAATCTGCTCCAGGGGATTCTTTGCTAATGCTCTGCATATCTAGATTCCATAGGTCAGAGGAGGGTGACCGCCATGTCCAGAAAACTTTTCTCAAAACGATGGCAACTGTCTTGGATTGGTTTTGATAAAACCAGATCAATCAGAGATCTGGTTACTATATATTAGGTCACGCGAGTTTCTCTCAAATCAACCGCTCTAAGAATATCAGTTTGTTCTGAATCTGGCAGGGCATCTCCGGTCATCTGCACTGTGTCTCGCTGTGGGAAGAGCAGACTTTTCAAACTTGCCTGGACGTTCATGGGGGGAAGGTGGGGGGAACAGAACTGGAAAAGTGTCCTTGAGATTTTCTGAAGTCATATTTATTCTTTAAAGTCTCGGGACCAGATTGGTTTAGGGGTGGGCTGAGTTCTCTGAGCCTAAAATACATTTTAAAAAGATAGAAAAAGTGTGTATTTATTAAATGTTTATGCCGTCCACTCCATTACAAAGCAACCCTGAGCAGTTTACAGATTATTAAAAGATAAATAAAAAGATGTGCAAATTAAAATTTAAAACTATATACACAACAGGACTAAGAGACAGACAACGCAGGGATGAGGTTATCTCATATTCTTATCTCATACACCACCACCAGCAGTAAGCTGTTCCCTCAGGCCCCAAGGTGACTGGCAAAACCAAGTGATAATACAGATAATCCTCGACTTACAACCATTCATTTAGTGACCATTTGAAGTTACAACAGCACTGAAAAAAGTGACCTGATTGTTTTTCACGACCATTGCAAACTTCCCTAAGATCATGTGATCAGAATTCAGACACCGGGCCACTGACTCACTTTTATGACGGTTGCAGTGTCCTTGGGTCATGTGATTCCCTTTTTCAATTTTCCGACAAGCAAAGTCAATCGGGGAGCCAGATTCGCTTAACCATGCTACTAACCGCAGTGATTCGCCAAATAACTGGCATGGAGGGGGTTGTCATAAAATGCGGCGAGACTCATTTAGTGACAGAAGTTTTGGGCTCAGTTGTGGTTGTAAGTCAAGGACAAACTATGCAACGGGACTGAAAAAAAGTGACTTATGGCCATTTTTTCACACAAAACCATTTCAGCATCCCTGTGGTCACCTGATCAAAATTCAGATACTTGGCAACTGGCATGTACTGATGACAGTTGCAGTGTCCCGGAGTCATGTGATCACCTTTCGACAAAGACAGTCAGTGGTGAAGCTGGATTCACTGAATCGTGTTACTAACAGTAACTGCAGTGATTCACTTTAACTATGGCAAAAAAGATCATAAAATGGGGCAAAATTCAGTTAGCAACTACCTTGCTTAGCAACAGAAATTTTAGCCTCAATTGTGGTCGTAAATTGAGGATTGCCTGTACTTTTCCAGAAGGCCAAAAGGGTAGGAGCAGTTCTTGCCTCCCGTGGTAGAACCTTCCACAGGGTCGGGACCAGGATCAGATCAAGCTGCTCTCCTTGGCCCCACTCACTTGAATTCCTTAGCAGACAGGGTCTACAGCTGGCCTCTTCCGCTAGCGCAAATGGGACTGGCTAATCCCTTGGCATGAGACAGCTCCTCATACATTGAACCCATCCCATATAGAATTTTAACGGTAATAAACAACACCTTGAATTGGACCTGAGAGCAAACGGGCAATCCACAACTTGGTGTTATATGTGCCACTGGGGAGCCCTCAGAATTACATTACTGCATTCTGCGCCAGCACTCTGGCTTTCCAGATAATCCAGCCCCATGTAGATCACATTGCATTAATCCAATCAAGGGATGACCTGGGCATGAATGACCATGCTCGGAGCTTCACGGTCGAGGTAAGATGTAACTTGTGCACAACTTGTACAAAGGCTCTCTTAGCCATAACTCACCTGACTGCAGTGCAGACCCATCCAGAAGTAAAGATGATAAATGACTGGATCATGAGGTCCCTCGCGCCCATGGTTCTCTCTGTTTGGCTAGTGTTCACCTGAAGCCTGTTGTTCCTATGCCGGATCCCTATAGCCTCCAGGTACTGTGAAAGGGAAGCCACAGCAAAAAGAATACCAAAAAGGCACAAGGAGCTTAAAGGTCTCATTTTAAAAACTAGGAGTTGCGGGTTGCCCAAATGTGTGTAGAATTGGTTCTTGGCCTCTGCTAAATGGAAGTCAATCAGCCTGCTGTAAATCAGTCAGATACTCCTCGCAAGATAATTGTTCTCTTTGTTCCCATTCACCTTTGTTTATTTAACATTTGTGAGGTGAATTGTTTAGGCTGCAGATAGCATTTACTGTTTAAGTGGCGCTCTCTCTTGGTTACATGCCCACTGAAAATTTGTTTCCCACTCTTCCCCACAGGAGTGGTCAACTCTGATTTCCCTTTTCCTTGGCGTAGGGATAAGGTTGTCCTTGGCTTTACAGCTGGTGTTTTTGTGGCATACGTAGTTCAGGAGATATGTGCTTTGGTAGGGTTGTTATTTGGCTGGTTCTCAATGTTTTCCAACTCCTCTTTTAAGGAGTTGATTTTAATTGTGGACAAGTCAAGGATAGAGAGAACCGTTTGTGCCGTCAGCAGACTTAGTTTACATTTTGTTCTTTTAAGTTTTATCAGGTTGATACGCACATCATCCTGTATTAAACTGCAGCCACAGAGCATATTGCATGTGTTTGGAGGGTGGCAATTTCTCTTCCGTTTAAGAGAGATCTATAAGCTGTTGACTTTTGATCTGTGCTTGTAAATCCACCTCTAACCCATCATATCCAAGGAAGCATTGGAGGGAATCAGAATATTTGTTGGCTATCTGTTCCTTAGGTAGGTTCAACTTTTTGTGGGTTTGGATGCAGCTTGTGTTGCAGAATGTGTAGGATCTCTCTTCCTTCTGTTTTCTTTGATGTTCGTTAACGTCCTGAAATTTTCTCAGCTTTTTCTAGTTGAGTTGACGCTTTTAATAAGGCAGCAGATGTGTAGAGATTAAAACTACAGTGATAAATACTTTTTCAGAGGAGCTCTTTACAGCAATTGCTGCTTTTTGACATCTTGATTCCTTCTTCTTTATCAAAACTGTGATTTAATTAAGCACTTGGCAGTGTAAGTATTGTTTAGTAAATTTTTTGTTCGTTCTAGGCCTTTAGTAAAAAAAAGGTTGACGATCGAAAGGAGTGGCTGACAAACTTCATGGAAGACCGAAGGCAACGGAAGCTTCTTGGTCTGGCAGATGTAAGTTGTCTTCAAAATAAAGTGGGATTTCTCCTGAATAATTTGAGGCAGAATAATATACATAGAACTTGTGAACAGTGAGAATTGTCTATTGAATTTAGGATACAAATAGTCTGGTGGTTTCTTTTTATTATTTTAGCATTAGTGGGATGTCTCTACCTTTGACTGTCACTAAACATTTGGCAACAGTTGAGAAACAATTAGTAATAAGAAACATATAAATATTTGACTTTTTTAACATTTCTGAGCTAATGTCAACCGGTTCCAGGCTCACTAAAAGGGTTTCAGGCTCACCATATTTCCACTGCAGTCAAAATAGTTTATTTTAAGTTTGATGCTTCCTAAATGAAAACTTTTTCACACTAAGGTTTGATGGAGGCAGTTTTATGTATATTAATGAAATGACAGATTCCATCAAAGACAGCTGATGCATATGCATTCTTTATCAACCTTATGCCACAAGAGGGCATCCAGCAATGTGTGGTCCAAGTTAAAAGGTTATCATTTCACATCTAGCCATGTGGTCCAAGTGAAAAAAAATCCTGTGTTGGTTTTTTTTTTTTTTTTAAAGAAAGCCATTGGAAATGGTAATATCTCTGTTGAAGAAAGCACTTGGATACTATTTTAAGGATGTATCTTAAATTACCTTGCCTTCTTTAGGATTACCTATATGGGAAAACTACAAATTATCTGACCTACAATGATTTTATCAACAAGGAACTTGTGCTGTTCTCAAATTCTGATAATGAGCGATCCATTCCATCATTAATTGATGGTAAGGGTTTTTTTTTTTTACAAATTAAACAAGATTTTATGTACTTTGAATATAGTTCATAATTTTTGAAAGATCTCAAAGAGCTGACTTAATAGGGTAACTTTTGTAACTGTGACAACTAAACATTTATAAAACTTTATATTCTGAAACATTCTTGCTTGAAGCAGGATTTAATGCATCAGAAAATATGTATTTATTGCCTTGATGTAAGGCAGATATATTTCCAATAAACTAATATATAATCTAACTTGGAAGATTTGTCCTTTTGGGAATGCCTCAGCCAGGTAAGGCTCATTATGAAGAGAAGTTGTAATTACTAATGGCTTCTCTGATTCTTTCAGGACTGAAACCAGGTCAGAGGAAAGTTTTATATACATGCTTCAAAAGAAATGACAAGCGGGAGGTAAAAGTAGCTCAGCTGGCTGGATCAGTGGCAGAGATGTCCTCTTACCACCATGGAGAAGTAAGAGAAATATTAAAGAGATCTCAAAAAGTAGCAAGTAAAAAATATGGCTTGTACGTATATTAGAAATTATTACAAGAAGTGTGTGATTTTTCATTTTCTAGCCCAGTGATCAGCAATCTGGGACTTTAAAATATTACTAAGTTACGTTCCCAGCATGTTCATCATTTGCTCTATTGACATAGGGCCACTAGGAGTTGAAGTTCAGCAAGCTTTGGAAAGCCATAGGTTGCCCATACATGCTGCAGCTGGTAACAAGGCTTGGAGATGGAGTTTCTTCTAATCACCAAACCATAAGTCAATTAGCCAATAGTTGAAGCAGAGTTTATTTGGAATAAAGGTAGAAGTTTCTAATGATTTTGGATTTTCTTGGGTAGTGCAAGTGATTAGCTTCTCTTTCCAATGCTTGTTCGTTTTATTGATGTTTGATGATTTTGGTGGTAATGCATCACTGATATTTTTTTCCAGAACTCACTGATGATGACTATTATTAATTTGGCTCAAAATTTTGTGGGCAGCAACAACCTGAACTTACTTCAACCCATTGGTCAGTTTGGAACTAGGCTGCACGGTGGAAAAGATGCTGCAAGCCCTAGATATATCTTTACAATGCTCAGGTTGGTAGAAGCAGGTTGCTTTTTTTTTTTGAGTTGACACTCCTTTCCAACTTAGTGTACAGTAAGTCGTCAACTTACAACAATTTATTTAGTAACTATTCAAAGTTACTTTAAAAAGTGACTTATATCTCTATTATGATCATTGCAGCATCTCATTGGTCACATAATCAGAATTCAGATGCTTGACAGCTGACTCATATTTATGACAGTCAGGCATGTGTTCAACTTTCTGACAAGCCAAGTCAATGGGGAAGCTAGATTCACTGAACCATGTTACTAACTAAACCAGAGGTCACCAACCTTTTGGGCCTCAGGGACCATCAAACTCATAATTTTAAATCCTGTGGACCAGCAGTATGAATTTTGACTGATGGTGGCTTGCTGACGTTTTCCCAGCGTCTCTGCAGAAAGCAGCAGAGACCTGAGAAAATCCCCCAAAAAGTCTGCAGGAAAATCCCACTCCGTTTTCCGACCGATCGATCGTTCTTTATTTGGGACCACAGGATACCGTCTCCAGCTCCGTTCTCAGAGAGAGAGAGAGGAGAGAGTTGGCTTCATGCAAGGGAAGCAGCAGAAGTCTCTTTCTCTCCCCCAAACTCCGCCAGAAATGAATCTTGGAGCAGGAGGCCTTGCAGGGTCCCAAAGACTCATTTCGGGCAGAGTTTGGGAGGAGAGGAAGAAAAACCTTTGCTGCTTTCCTTGCGTGCAACCAGAAGCAGAAGTGGAAAGAAACAGCCCGGTGGCCAGGCCAGGCGCGTGGGGCGAGTGGGGCAAGTTCCCTCCCTCGGCCTCCTTCCCCTCTCCCCTCACTACTTTGTGTTGTTTGCAATACAAGCGACGCAAGCCTTGTGTTCCCGCGAGCCACGTGGGTGGCGTAGTCTTGTGTTCCCGCATGGTCTGGATTAACTGCTTTGAGGGTGATATTTCTCTGCGGACCACCAACATTTTCTCGGGACCAGTGGACCGGGGACCACTGGATGGTGACCGCTGAACTGAACAACACCAGTGATTCACTTAACTGTGGCAAGAAAGCTTGTAAAATGGTACAAAATTCACTTAATTGTCTTGCTTAACAACAGAAATTTCAGATTCAATTGTGGTCATAAGTCAAGGACTACCTGTATTCCTCTGGTGTTGGATATATAGCCAACAAGAAAGGCTGCCTTGAAATGGAAATATCTTGCAGATGTACCTAGATTTATAGATCTTAGATTTACTGTGCTTATTAATTTAAATGCAGTGAACTTGCAGTTATATACAATAGTTGTAGAATAAAATATAGTTATAGGATATAGGGTATAATACAATAATTTAACACATAAATAGGTTAAAATAAAATAAAATGACATAAAATTATATTTCTGTATCACATTATTGTACTTTATTGGTAATATGCGTTTGAACCTATCCGTTGTTAGGGCCGTAAAGAGATATAGCAAGATTTCCTTCTCTGTCAATAAAAAAAGAGTTCAAAAGAAAAGCTTAACTTTTCTTCTCTGTGGTCAACATATGCATTGTCTCTGGTAGTGAAGAAACTACATTTCGGTTGGCTTTCAAGAGGCAGAATTTTCCTGGTATTGGGTTCTCCCCTTCCCCCCAACCCTCCTTTACATTATTTTTCTCTCTTATGGCTTTAGAAAGGGAAGTCCGAGATGACAGAAAGTTATTGCCATTTCTTCACTTCCTTGCCATCCTCTGACTATTTCTTTTCTTCCTTATTTCTCTTCACTTGTAATGAAGACCCCATAACCCTATCCTTATTTCTAGAATTATTCAACACAATTTTAATTGAAGCTTCTTATTTTTCCTAGTCCTTTGGCACGATTGGCTTTCCCAGAAGTGGATAATAACGTGCTGAAATTTCTGTACGATGATAACCAACGAGTTGAACCTGAATGGTATATTCCAATCATTCCTATGGTGCTGATCAATGGTGCTGAAGGCATTGGGACTGGCTGGTCATGTAAAGTTCCTAATTATGACATTCGAGAAGTGGTCAATAACATTCGACGTATGCTTGATGGAGATGAGCCATTTACAATGGTAATAAATTACATCAATCCTTAAATAAAAATGATCTGGTAATTTTAGAGAAGAGAAAAAAAATCACAGGTGTGTGGACAAAGATACAATTAGATTTTCTTTACTAGTTGGACTTTAGAAGCATACCATTTACATTCTTTTAAAAATTGCCTACAGCATTTAAAATGACACCTTTAAAAGAAAACAATATGAAGTCCGTAAATATTATCTCTATACTGGAGATTTTTGTACTGCTTTTCATAAAACCATTTATGACCTTTTCTCTACAACCTCTTACTCCTATTTTCAGAACTTTCGTTGAAATTATCTTTATCAATTTGGATTCTGATTATATTATGCAAACAAAACACATGCTTAGGGTGGTTTATTTTAATTCAGCTTCTACTATTTTTAGATTCCTAGTTACAAGAACTTCAAGGGGACAATAGATGAACTAGGACAAAATCATTTCCTTATCAATGGAGAGATATCTGTTCTTAGTTCAACTACCATTGAAATTTCAGAGCTTCCTGTTCGGATATGGACACAGGTAAGGCATGTTCTGTTTTTGCACTATGCTCTCTGAGCCTTAATAACAAATATGTTTCTGAACTCCCCAATCAAAGGAAAGTATAAAATCATTTTAATGTTGTTTCTTCCCATCTATCAAAAGACTTACAAAGAACAGGTTCTGGAGCCTATGCTGACTGGTACAGAGAAGACTCCATCACTCATAACAGACTATAAAGAGTACCACACGGACACCACTGTCAAATTCATCGTAACAATGAGTGAACAGAAACTAGTGGAGGCAGAGGCTATTGGTCTACATAAAGTCTTCAAATTACAAAGTCCTCTTTCTTGTAGCAATATGGTAAGTAAAAAATTCAGAAGACTTCCATTTTTGTAGCAAGATAGGCATACCTAGAGAATCTGTCTGTCTCCCTCTCTTATATGCACAATCACACATATGCAGACGGTATACGTCTTTTAAACAAATAAATTCTTTTTTTTTTCCAAACTTTTATTTTTTTAGGACAGACTTACAAAAACAAAACATAAAACCATCAAATTGCATGCATATAGTGTGTTGGTTGGTTACAAATCTTTTGTGTTTCCTCTCCGTAGTCATCACTTATCATTTGTATAAATTCTCACATTATCAATCTAATATATATGTGTACATTATTATCAATTATTAATCACTTGTTTGACTAAACTGTTGTTCACTCATAAATCTAAATTATAGAACAAAGGATAATGCTTTCTGGGAGCCATTTCCATTCATTCAGCTAAGACCCGGAGTCTCAGAATAGAATCCTTTTGTGGCAAGGTTTCTACAAAAATCTTCAAGTCATTAGTTTTTAACTGAAATCTTAAGAGTCCAAATTCTCAGTGAAGACTAGAGAAATAGAAAATCAGTTTTGCTAATAGATTTAACCATGCCTGTCTTATTACTTTTTTAGCTATTTATGTGATTTCTGCTACATTAGGAAGAGCTGCTTTTTTTTCCAAATTCTGAAAGCTTTTTTGCTCTTGTCACTTTGAGAGAGATTTGCACTTGATCGTAAGTAAGGACCTATTTTAGAAACCGGACATGTACAATTCCTTAAAAGTATCAAAATACCATAGTGAGAAATGGAGGTGAGTAGGATTAGACCATGTAATGTAATGTTCCACCTGGAATCATTAAAGGAATTGTATCCAGCTTTTAAATGCATGACCACAGCCCTGCTATCTATAGATCTGTGGTACCTTACTCTTTGTTTCAGGTACTTTTTGACCATACGGGCTGCCTTAAAAAATACGAGACTGCAGAGGATATTCTAGACGAATTCTATCAAGTCAGACTGCGTTATTACGGTTTAAGAAAAGAGTGGCTCACTGGCATGCTGGGTGCAGAATCTGCAAAACTAAACAACCAAGCTCGCTTCATCCTTGAAAAAATAGAAGGGAAAATAGTGATAGGTAAGCACTGTTAGGATTTTGTTTCAAGCCATTAAAAGTAGAACAAGTATTACAGAAATAGTTCCTAGCTTCCCTTTCTGGGTTAGAATGGACAGAATAAAAACCAACATCGAACAAAGAGTTATCTCCCCTGACAGGCATCTTTCCTCTAAGCTTACTTTTCTAGAAATAAAAACTTAAATAATCTACACAATAAAATTTAAACTGAATGTACAACTTGAAGTGCTAAACATACGGGTATTTATTTTTCTGCTTTCCATTAAGAGTAATTCCAAAATTTCGGTGTGGCTTTTGTGTTTGTGGCATAGCAAGTTGACATGTTCTTAGCTTGGTGCCAAATAGGACGCTTTATTTTGGCTGCTGGCTCATCTGTTCTTGGTGGTCTTCCTCTCTAGAGAACAAGCCCAAGAAAGAAATAATACAGGTTCTCACTAAAAGGGGTTATGATTCTGATCCAGTAAAGGCATGGAAAGAATCTCAACAGAAGGTATGGTTTTCAGTCTCTTCTTTTTAATTACTCAATTGTTAAGGGTTTGGGTCAATAATTTAAAAAAAAACTCTTTAAAATTCCATATTATTATAGTGGAAAATAGATCTTCATGCCAAACACTGGCTTTCTGAAGCAGATACTGTAGGTACTCTAAAGGAAAGTACTGTGAGAAAGGAATGGATTATCTCCTGATCCCCTTGAAAAGACAAGCACTAAGTCCTCTTACTATATTATGCTATTAACCCTGGTCACATCTCTCTTCTGTCATGTCAGGACATTGATGAAAAATTTTTCAATGCAGAAGAAGATACTGATAAAGAAAATGAATCTAGTGCAGCCAGTGGGCCAGATTTTAACTACCTTCTGAACATGCCCCTCTGGTACCTAACAAAAGAAAAAAAGGATGAAATGTGTAAGCAGCGGGATAATAAAGTAAGTGGATGAGTTTTTGTTGTTGTTTTTTAAATACTTGTACAGTAGTATTGAAAGGTCAGATATGGACTTAACTGTTTCTTGCTGGCTTTATTAGGAAACGGAGTTAGAAAACCTGAAACAGAAGGATCCTACTGAGTTATGGAGAGAAGATATGGCTGCTTTCATTCAGGAACTTGATGTGGGTAAACTTGGATTTTGGGGCCAGATACAGTCAACTTCCAGTTTAAGTGAAACATTGCTTATCAATAGTCCCGTGTCTTCATTTGGGTATGGTGCTGGCATTTAAAAAGAGGGACTGAAATGTTGTGACTATTAGTATGTTTTAAAGTAAACATACAGAGGAATCAAAGCTCAGATGTACGCGTAGCCCTGAAATTCCAGTGACATGAGCTCTGTTAATGAATTCAAAGATTGCTACCTATTTCAGATTTGAATATAGAATTCTTCTCTTCCATTTGTGTAGAACTGCAGATTGATGCTAAAGCAGAAATGCCCTAACCCTCAAACAAGATGACTTTGTTTTGGTGAAATTTCACACTTGCAAATCCAAACATTGCAAACTTTTAGGTTTTGTTTTTATTATCCACACTTTAGGTGTTAGAAGCAAAAGAAAAACAGGATGAGGTGTTAGGAATCCCAGGCAAATCCAGCAAAGGGAAAGGAGGGAAGGCAAAAGCAAAAACCCTGCAGCTTCAGGAAATCCTTCCTTCTCCCCAAGGGAGGAGAGTTATCCCTCGAATAACCGAAGAGATGAAATTGGAGGCAGAGAAGAAATTACAAAGAAAAATCAGGGTAAACAGTCTTTGGAGGGGTATATGTATTCAGTTTTGTTTACTAGTTTCATAACTTTCTTTCACCTATCCCCAGTAATGATAAACTCTCTTTCACATTTGCTGATCTATAGACTGAAAAAATTGAGCTTGATGAGAATCAGGATTTGCCAGGGACCAGCAAGGAACCAAAGAATCTTAAACAAAGACTGATGAAGAAACTGAAAATGGAGCCAGGTAAAAAAATTTTTAGCAGGAATCAAATTTTCCTGCGAGTTTATGTTTTCTATGACCTGTGTTATAAGTGGTCTAACAAGTCTGCTAAATTTCAGATGTCAAGACACAGTCCAAACTGTTGTTCAGGCCAATAAAAAAAGCAATGACAGTAAATCCTTGGTCTGACTCAGAAAATGGAAACGGCTCTAATGACTCTGAGCTTGATTCTTATGCGCAACACCACCAAGTAACAGGTACATTTTCAAAGAATTTAAGATCAGTTTGTTGCATGCAGAATCTCAACTTGAGTGGCAACTTTCTAAATCAGAGATGTCAAGCTCAAGGCCCGGGGGTGCTTAGATCTCACCCAGGAAAAATAGGGCTGTGTACAGCCCTCCCGACTCCATTTTCGCTGGCAGAGGGTTACAGGAGGCCATCACAGCCTAAAATGGAGCTCGGAAGCCCGTTTTTGCTGGCAGAGCACTCGGGCACACAGGCCCCCTGATATGAGTGGTGTTGATCTGACCACACGCACCCCCACCCCCGAAGGTCAATGCAGCTCTCAATGAAATCAAGTTTGACAAGCCTGTTGTAAAGCATTTTTGCTATAAATAACCTCAAACATGAAGTGGAACCTTTGTGAAAGAAGATTATTTTTTAAAATCATTCTAATCCACAGTTCCTGGTAAGGTTATACAAAAAATTGCATGCAGAAATTAAACTACAAGGTTTCTAGGCGTCCTATGCTTGAATTAAAACACAGCTGTTTTGATCCATGCACAAACAGCTATTTGTGGTCCAGGTAAAAGTGGGGTGGAAAGAGACAGAATGGGAGAAACCTAAAGGCAACAGCAACTAAATAGATAAAAGGGGGTGTCCCAGCTCACCAATGGAATAAATTGATTTGGAAAGTGGAATGGAGAGTGAAGACTAGGTACATCAGCTTTGATTTCCTTATCCTGTCCAGATTTTGTTTTTATAATTTCAAACTATGGATGGCTAAACAGTTCAGTAAAAGTTTCACAATGCAATTGTTTATGCTGTGATTGGAACAAAACATTTCCCTCATTCTCTATATTTCTTATTGCTTAAGAATACATAGCTAGTCCTCAACGTACGACCACAATTTAGCCCAAAATTTATGTTGCTAAGCCAAAAATTTGTTAAAAGAGTTTCACCCCATTTTATAATCTTTCTTGCCACAGTTATTAACTTATGTTCTTAAGTGGTTGTGAAGTGAACCTGGGTTCACTTGAGTTTGCTTGTTAGAAGGTCATAAAAGCTGATCATATGATCCCGGAACACTGCAATCGTCATAAGTATCAAGTTGTAAAGCAACTGAATTTTGATCGCACGATCAAGAGGGCATTACAGTCGTAAGTGTGAAAAATGACCATGTCACAAGTGTTGTAACTGAATGGTCACTAAATGAACTGTGGTAAATTGTGGACTACCTGTATTGTTGTTTAGCCTTCCTTCGTCTCACATTTTTGAGCTGCAGCTGATCTTTTCTTTTTCTATTATATTTGGAAAAAGCAACAAATATGCAGGATTCTAATTCAGATACGGATGAAGGTGCCTTGACTGAAGCCTATTTGAAAAAAATAATAAAACCAAAGGCTATTCCTGCGTAAGTTTCTCCAGAATGCAGATGTGATTCTCCTATTTTGACTGTTTCTTAAAATAATATTTGCCTGGATTTTAAAGTTAGTCAGAATTGAGAAAATAGTTTTTGCAAAGATTTGTTGTATTTCATGGGGGAGGGATGTTCTTACATAGGAATACTGACAAGATCAGAAATATTTTTTTCTTAAAAAAAATAGTTAATAAAACTGCCTTATGTACAAGGTCAGGTTACTTGCACTTTTTGACTTATATGATCTACATTAGACCGAGGCGTTATAAGGCCCCCAGGCCACATTCGCTCTTGGTTGGAACTTTCTCATCCATGTGAGGTCAGTCAGAAATTTTAAAAGGGCTTCACTGCCAGATGTACCAACAAGGGAGACGTTACAACAGGTGAACCCAGCAAGCTCTTACACTTCAATAGGCAGTTAGATATTCTCCTTGGCATACTGGATGTACAGTTGACCAACCTTTCCTAAGGCTGCGAAAGGCCCTATAGATCAATCCTACCGGGGACCAGTAGATCCCCCTAAGCCATGCACTACTATTGCATTGCTTTATTTGGGGGACAGTGGTGGCAAGTTTTGAAAAAGCAATATTTTAAAATGGGATAAATCTCAACATTTGAGCAAATCCGTCCCAGAAATTAACTACAATCTCTTGTAAAGTTTTAATTTTTTTCCTAGTTAGAAATATCTATGGGCATGTATTGGCTCCAATGCAAAATAAATGCATAATTTAATATAAAAATTTATGTTCTAGAAAACAAAAGAAGTGGGGTTCAAATCATCAGAAGTACAGAGCAGTAGTTTGGGTGAGTCTATAATTCACTTGTATCATAATCCTGTTTAGCCTATAAAACCAGCATTCAGTCCTCAACCCATTCCCATTTTTAATGCAAAAGTCCTACCCTGGGTATTATGCTACCTACACAACTGAGTGTAATATGTCTGCTGGTGATAACTAATGTTGTAAACAAGGCACCCTGTTAGGTTCTGTAGTGCTAGTAGTAGTAGTAGTAGTCATGGGATTATCTTAGTTTAAACCATATAAAGATTCACGGATTGGTTCAAACACAGTTTGTCCTCAATTTTATGGCCACAATTGAGCCCAAAGTTTTTTGTTTACTAAGTGAGAAGTTAAGTGGATTTTTCTTACTTTTTATTATCTTTCTTGCCATATTTGTTAAGTGTAGTCGTTACTGCAGTTGTTAATTTAGTAACGTGGTGTTTGATGAATCTGGCTTCCCCATTGACTTTGCTTGTCAGAAGGTCACAAAAGGGAATCACATAACAAAGTGATATTGAAAAAATTGGTTGCCAAGCACTGAATTTTGACCACATGACTATAGGATGCTGGAATAAGTATGACATACATATAAGTCACTTTTCTTAGTGCTTTGTAACTTTGAACAGTCACTAATGAAATGTAAGTCAAGGACTACCTGTATTTTTACCTCCACTAATTCTTGAAGCATTTAGAACAATTGTTTTCCCACTCAACTCAAATGTGACACAAAAAAATGAAATATCGTTATCGTCATTAACATTGCAGTCAGCGAGAGGATGCTTCCCCCCCCAAAAAAACCCTTTAAAATCCAGTGTACAAACAAAAGGGCAATCAGCCCATTTTTAATGTGTGTGGTTGTTTCTCTATATTGTTCTTTTGCTTTGCAACCTCTAAAAACAAGGTCTAGAAGGCATTTCATTGGAAGCCTTTTTTCCAATATTATTTCTTTTTCAGAATTTTTTTTGTTGTATCCAGTAGCAGGAGAATCTTGGCATCCGTGTATGTAATGTTTTATTTAAAAATGTTGATTGCAATAGTAAAAGTTAATACAAACTGAACTTAAAATAGTAAAGAATAAAAAGTGCAAGAAAAGAAGTAAAAAAGATGTGATAAAGAAAGATAAAAATATATTAAAAAGTGACTTTAATCTTCATACAAGAAGTATGGACAAATTTAGTATCTCTTCACCCACCACCTATAAAATTATAGAAGGATATTTCTTCATTCCATTTCCCGTATGGGCAAATTTAGAAAACATCTTTTCAGTCTGGTTTGGCAAAAGTCCATTAAAAACTGCCGGTAACTTCGCGCCTCCAAAAGTTTTATTTTAAATTGGAAAATAAACCAACTTTATTTTTTGGGGGGGGCTGTGCTGGCTTAGCAGTCAAAGACACTGAGTTTGTCAGCTGGAAAGCTGACAGTCCAGTTTTGAGACTCAAGTTGCCATGTGACAGGATGAACCCTTGTTAATTCAACCCAGTGTCCTACTCACCTAGCAGTTCAAAACATGCCAGTAGACAAAAGGTACCACTTCAGTGGAAAGTAACACACTCCATGCACTGCTTATAGTCATGTTAGCCAATGACCCAGGAATTATCTCTGGACCACGCTGCCTCCCCTAGGCGAAGAAATGGAGATGAGCATGCCTCTGAGTCCGACAAAACTGGACAGAGGAAACCTTACCTTTATTTCCTTTTATTCTAAGAGCCTCAAATTTTTGATCATTCAAATACTGTATGATTGAATTTCTCTGTAATTCGTTTTTATCCCATGATACAGACTCTTTCAAGGGTTTAATAATCTCTTACACATCTAAAAATTCGTTTCCAGGTCACTCTCTTGTTTGTCATTTGTATATACATCCTATCTGCTCCTCTATATCAGTTTGATAGTCAAAAAACAATCTCTTGTTGATAACTTAACCAGAGAGTTTTCTCTTTCGATTAGGCCTTTACTCTGGAGACAGGATTGCAGAGGAGTCTCTTTTTGTCATACTTTGCTAATGAAGGGGAATAATGTGCAAAATTTTAATATGTATGAGAGCCAGCACCTTGGAGATATTCAGATCAAATGCCAATAACATCCTTGAAAATGTATTCTTGGCTGCCAGTGGAGAGAATTCCCCAGTAATTGTTTCCTATTGTTAAATTAAATATTTGTTAAGTATGTAAAATAAATTTGTGGATTATGTTCCCTTTATTATAATTTTATATGTAATATGATTATATTCACCCCAAGCTGCTGATAGAAGAGCATGTTCTTTAACATTAACATTAACATAGATTGCAATAAGCCTTACAAGGGCGTACAAGACAAATAGCACATCTCATCAGGTCTTTTAGATCCAAGAGAGGAACAGGCTGCACAGTTTATACATGGAAGGAAAGGCCCTGGTCCTGTCCTCATTTTGTCAGAAGCCATACTCCAATTTCCATGAAGAAACTTGCACTCCTGGTTTTTTTTTGTTTTGTTTTTTTTTCTTGGAGAAGATGCTTCTCTAAGATGTTAAGTGCTTGATGTAAATCAATGAAGATACTCCCAACTGCAATATGCAGAGTTGTGCACAAAGGAATATTGGGACCTGCAACAATTATCCTCTACTATACTTTCTTAGACAGGAATTGTTTTTTTTTTTTAAATTCCTGTCTAGTAGAACAACTGGGGAGTACAACTTCGTTATCTTCCTTGATCAGAAATAGGCATTTCCAAAGCTGTTATTGGTCTTTCTTGGTAGAAAGGATCTAAAAATGTGGTGCTGACAAAGATTTGTTTCTCTTCCTTCAGACAATCAGCCTTCTATTCAGGAAGCTTTCACTAAGAAAAAGGCAAAAACAAAACACATCAAGACTAAGAGTTCAGGTTCCAGTTCAGATGACAACCCCAAAAGGCTTACCAAAAGAAAGCAACCTGCTAAAAGAAGGGTTTCATCTTCCAGTAGTGAAGATTCTGATTCTGACTTTGGCCAAAGCCTTAAAAAAAGAACAGCATTTAAGGTTTGCTTGCTCATTTTTCATCACTGTCTCTGATCTTTTAAAGTATATTTAAAAGATGCCCTAGGTTAAATGTGATTTGTTAGACCACAAACGTTATTTTGCATGTTTAGAATAAATCTGTGTCTTTTTCAGGTAGTTAAGTTAAAAAATGAGCATTGCTTGAAGCAAATAACATTCCTGGGTTTCTTGTATTGAGTAGGAGCTTTCTATGCTGCGACAAACCTAACTTGTCATTTGTGAAAAGTCATGTCACAAGATGCTTATTCGTCTTTCTCTAGTTTAGATGCTTATTGCATAAACTAGAAATCTTTCCCTCCCCTTAAGGTCTTTGTAAAGCAAGGACAAAGAGCCAAAGACTACTTGGGAGGTTTTTAATCCTGCCATAAAGCTCCAATTTGTCCTATCTGCCCATCACAACAACTATGATAGTGAGAGGAGATGCTCCCACCAAATTAGAGCAGAATTATTTGAGCCCTGAAATTCTTTGAAAAATAGCTTGATGTCTGGTGTTCAGCATTCCCCCAAAACTGCTGACTTCCTTTTTTCCTGTTTGGCAAGCAGAGTGGGTTTTTGTCTCCTGGTGCTCAAAAAAGCACAAACTCCATGTAATGAGCAGCAAGATATGGAGTGCTGAGTCAATTGGCATTGTTATTTCTTTTAAGCCCTCTTAACCTGAATACTATCACCCCATTTCTTTTCCTGGAATAGTAAAATTATTATTGTGGCATGCCTTATGTAGAAGATAGCAGTGCTATGTATGGAGCTGTCCTGAGAGTTTATCGTTCTTCATTCTTATATTGTAGAAATCCAAAATTATGGATGAAACATTTATCGTTCAACTAAACTCCGATGAGCTGTTTCCTAGTCCACCCAAGATCCGTGAAAAATCAGTTCGCACTAAGAAGCTAGTTCAGTATCTGGAGCAGTCGGACGACGAGTCGTTGTAATCTAACAACAAAATATATTTGAATTCTTTGCACTAGTTAAAATTAGTTCCTTGGTAAACAGAGAATTGATTCCAAATATTTTATATGGGCCATCCGATGGCATAAAATGTTATTGTGGCTTTTTTCTAATGCTGTAAATATTTTTCTTTGCTTCATTTTTGATAAGACCTAAAGTAATAAGTAATAAAAGTGGTAGGTTTTTTTGCATTTTTTCCTGTCTTTCTTTCAATAATAAAATATATATGCTTTATTCTCTGGACTCAACAGCCGCATTCAGACATTAGAACATCTGATCTCAAAGCTCTGTGGATTGTTCCATCCAGATTGGCATTCTAAAGTTCCTTGCATGCAGTTTGAAAACTGAAATGCTAGGCAGCATTTATGACTTGCAGTAATTATCATTTAAATGACTATAAAGCAGGATGGTGAGAGTCACTTTGATGCAACATTAAGACAATAAATCTAGAAATCAAGGACCCTGATTTCTAATCCTAACTTGGGCACAAAGCCAGCTGTTGACTTGGGGTCAGTCACTTTCAGCCCTAGGAAGGAGGCAATGGTAACCTTGCCAATAAAAACATAGGTACCTGGTCAGGGAGTCTCTGAATATCAGACACAGGTGGGAAGGAAATTATTAGGGCTTGGCAATAAAGGTATTTCATGCAATAGATTTGACCAAGAAAAAGTAGCTTTGGAGTACAGGGAACACAAGTGCAGCACTTAACTGCAATTCATGACAGTAAATTGCCTTTTTGTGATTATGTGGCTACTTTGTGGAAATGTAGGACAGATTGTCTTGTCCTCCTCTGATCCAATCAGTAAGAATTTTTGAGAGCCTGGCATCTTAGCAGCCAGGAATCTGGAAAATGAAGCCCCTGGAGTAAGATACTTACTGAATTCCTTTCCACAAAAAAAGCACTTGGCACTGTTAATGTTCTCTAACTGCATCATGAATTGAATACTTGTGCCTTGTTTAGCTATTTTCTTCATGGTAAAATGTTTTATAATTTATAATAAACATGGTAAAATGTTTTATAAAATGCACTCTTCCTCTAATTAGATACTAAATCATTTCTGGCGATTTCTGAGTTTATCGGTTAATCACAAAAAAGCAGTTACTTCATAAATTGTAGTTAAGTGCTGCACTTGTGCTCCTTATTCTCCAAAGCTCCTCTTCCCTAGTCAAACCTGTTCTAATGCATGCATTGCCTTTATTCACAGAAGGAAAGCTGTCCCTTCATTACAATAATGTTGGCATGGGGGGCAATATCAGCACTATCCTAAATAAATAAATAAAACTATATATATTGATTTCTGCAGACTTCTCCAAGGGAGTCCCAGCTTGACAATTGTTTTAGTAAATTCCAGTTCAGGACATCACATTTTGAATGCGTGGAGTTTACTGAAAATAAATTCTTAGGTACTTTTAAAGGTTTCGAGTCAACATTTTCTTTTGTTCTTTCCTGTTGTCCAAGCAGAAAATCTTAATAATTGGGCACAGTAGCCCAAATCCTATTGTAACTTCAAAACCCTATGAATAAAATCTGTCTTTCTTTTCTTTCTCCACTTCTGGACAGTACGGGGGAAGGAATAATGTGAAATGCCACTCGGGTCCTTTCAAAAGGAATTTGAATGCCTGTTTGCCAGAAGCACAAGTGGGGGGCGGGGGGTTTGTTGGTCAGAGAGCCAAGACGCAGTTACCTATCTTTATAAAATGCCAGATTGCATTGCCAAATCATAGAAAAGATAATATCGCTTGATTTCTATCTTAATTTACATTGTTTTATAAAAGAGCAAGGATTCAACTTTAGGTAGATTTTAGAGACTTAAAAAGGAAATGTCAAACTAAAATCCTGAGAGTATTTACATTCAACTAAAATGTAAAATGTTGAAATAATGAAAGATTTGTCTATTAAGAAATATCTTGTTCATCCCCCAACCTCCACTGAATTTGAGCACATAAATAAGCATCAGATTGGAAAGCAAGAAATCTAGAGGAAAGACTCATGCAGGTACATAACAGGCAGCTCTAGAGATACATAATTTTTGTCACATGGCAGCAGTAAGAGCAAGTGATAACTCAGCCTTGAAAAAATAATATATTACCTGCAAACGGTTATTCAGAAAGCCTCTTTAGGGCCAACCCCCAAACTATATTTTGCTTTCTCTTCCACTGATGAATCTCACTTTTGAAAAAACACAGATTCTGAGCATGATGTTATCTGGCCTAGACCTTTGGTGTGGCCCCTTCCTCTCCACCCAGCGTGGATCATCCAAATGACATTCCAGGGCCCCCTATCAGTTAGACCAAAGTGTTTATTGGAAAGCAGCCAACTATCCAAAGAACTGTCAGAGTTTCCACTGGGGTGGGAAGCGGGGACGGGATGATGGAAAGCGATGACTGCAGAGTTTCAACCAACACTCCAGTCCNCCACTGGGGTGGGAAGCGGGGACGGGATGATGGAAAGCGATGACTGCAGAGTTTCAACCAACACTCCAGTCCCCTGGACTGTACTATTTAAAGGCTCTCAAATCACTAAGAAAAATCTCAGAAGCATTGATTGCACCTTATGGAGGAACCAGAAGTCCAATTCCTTTGCCCAACAAGAGCTTTTTCAGAGTTGTGGGTATACTGTTGGAAAACAATATTTGATTATTCTTTATAATAAGTATACTCTACTCTTCTTTTTATAATAATCGTGCACTATGGAAGGTTGAGATGTATCAATACACAAAGCTATGAATTTTCACTTTCTGGCTTAACTTTAGTGTGTTAGTCAATTGTTTTTTGTTTGATAAATCATGGTTAAGTATTGAATTGCCATGATTTGTGATTCAAATTAAATCATAAATTCATGGCCAAGTAGAAAATGAATCTAAGTCCACCTTAATTCTATGAGTAGTGAAAGCTAATAATTAAATCCAAACACTGCTCTAACACAAAGCACATTTTTGCACCCATTTTATCCAGTCTCAATAATACCTTTCTTGGCCTCGAAAACTTTTTTTCTGTTGAATCTAAAGTCCTGAAAGTTGGTAGAGCTAATACCTTTTAAACCTGAACATCTTCACACATTATTTTCAGAGATTTAGCATTGCAATTACAAAACATACACAATGTACAAATGGTTTTTCTGTTTTTGCAAAATTTAAGACATATTTCTGAAGCCAGATGACAATGTTCTACACTGGTCCTGCTTCTTAAAGTATAAACAGATTAAAAAAACATAACCAATAGGGCAATGTCCAGAGAATAATTTATTAATAACTTCAGGATGAACGATGGTTTAGTAGTGAATCCAATCAATGAAATCGGGTCAAAGATTAATCTGTTCTCATATATTTCCAAAATATTATTGATAGCCAGTGGCAACCAACATTCCCATACTGGCCCCCAGTAATGCCTTATTAGGAATAACAAATTAGCAATAACAAAGGGAAGCACAGCTTGTTAATGATGGTCAGCCTATATACTATTGTTGAGGGCATGGTGTCATAGCTGCAGAGTCTAGAAGCCAAGACAACAGCCGCTCACCCTGCAGACAGCCATACATCAGAGTTTTCCCTGGTCTCTCTCTCTTTTTCTTGGTTTCAGGCAGAGAGATTAGGGGGGAAAACAAAGTGAAACCTGGTGTGGCTCTGTTTATGGAAGGAAACAGGTCTGTTCCACAGGTGGAAAGCAGAAGAGCGGCCCAAACAGAATTCCACAGGAGAAGTTGGCAATGGTACGGACTAGAATATGCTCTTTAATAATCCCCTCTATTTCTCCAGTCATGAGAAGGATGCATATTGGCAGCAGCCCAGAGGTACATCTGTCTGGTTTGAAGGTTCTTGGCATCTTTCCTACAAAGATCTTTTCTACAGAGCCAAAATGGGAAAGAAAAAGAGTCCAATTCTGGGAAATGAGAAATCCCTAGCCTTCCTCTTGGGAGACATTTCCAGGTCCCTTCTAGATGTAAGAGGGCAGGAGCTTCAGAATAAGAAATAACAAGGAAGAATGAGGAAGGTTAATGATACATTTTTAACAATTTTTTTTAAAAAAAATATTCTAATCTATTCTCTTTTATTGGAGAATCCTAAAATATTTAGTTTTGTTAACAGGGCAGAGTTTGCTTTTAAAATTGAAGTTAAATCTGAATAGACATCATCCCTGCCTGCTGCCCCTAAGGCATGAAAAAATAAATATCTGCTTCTCAGGGAGGAGAGGAGATGGGGCATTGCCTTTTTGCTTGCTGGGAAGAGCACTAGGCAGGCCAGAGTAACAGCCCTGTCACTTTAACAGTTGAATATTTCCAGGCTGAGCTAAAGGAAAAAGCCCACCCTCTTTCTCTCCATGCCACTGTCCCAGCTAGAGCTGAAATCTGCAGGAAGAGAACAAAAGATGCCAGGCAGACTCGAAACCCAGCTTTAGATAAAGCAGGTACCAACATCCCAGTAACAAGATATAATGGAGAGGTGAGATCCCTGAACAAGCCAGAAGGAAGGCATCACATCAGAGCTGAAATACAGGTAAGATGGAGAAAAGTTGTATCTGCTTTCCGAAAATAGCCCTCTGCAAATTCTACTGCCATGTGGATATTTTTATTTAGAAAAGCGGGATAGGGGAGAAAAGCAATGCAGTGTCCAAAGGAGAAGAACATCTTGGAGGGTGGGGTGCGCGTATACGTTGTGTNACGTTGTGTATAACGTATACCTTTACAGTAGGATCCTTCCAGGTCTTTTCTTAGAGTGAGGATTATCAGAAGTAAATATTTCGTAGAAAGCAGTGAGCTGAAAAAGTCTTCCATCTTAGTAATTCTCCACATTACTCCCAATTAATTTTACTTACTTTACAAATACTTTATTTTAAAAAGTAAAGTTTAAAAAGTTATTTACTTTATTTACTTACTTTACAAATACTTTACAAATATTCAATGATTTCAGGAATAATGAGGGCCTTCCTCGACTCTGGAAACTTTACAAGAGAAAAACTGGGATAAACAACTTTTTTTTTATGGATCACAGTGAAGCATTAGTAGAGAATCAAGCTAAGTAATTGAATAGAAGAATCATAGAATCATCAGGCTGAAGGGACCTTGTGGTCCTTATTCCGTTCTGAACAAATAGTTGTCCAATCTTTCTTCTTGAAACCTCAGCAATGGAGCACTCCCACCTTCGGGAGGCAAACCGTTCCATTGATTAATTGTTCTACTATCAGGAAATTTCTCCTAAATTCCAGATTGGATCTTCCTCTGACAAGATTCCACCCATTGATTCTTGTCCTGCCCTTTGGAAAATAATTGATCGCCTCTTCAAGTAATGGAAGGTGACGGTGATGTCACTGGTAAGCCTTCTCTTTCTTAGACTAAACGTATCTGTCCCTTAATTGTTCAGATTATTGTGAAGTTCATTTTTTTATTTGCATTTATAATCCACTTGTTTCTAGAGGAGTCCAAGCATTAAGATTTCAAATAAAAATATGAATAATTAAAAGCCTAAAAAACCCCAAAATTTATTTGTGCTGCAAAATTAAGAATCATTCTAAATATATCATCAGCGATCTAAAAGTGATTTCATGTAGACATTTACATTTTATTAAAAGTTTTCCTGTGCCTCTTTAAATACACAAATATTTCTTTGCTTTCTTAAATATTTAGTACAGTAGGCTTTTTTAATTACACTGAAATTATGTTTGTGCTATTAGTGAAAATAAAATCATAGGTAAATAAATGAGAAATGACCATGTATATTATAAATTAATTATAGTGGGCATACAATTATTAGTCAATGAATTAGGACTTTTTGGTTTTGAATTATCCTATTGGAATAATTTTAAGAAACAACAATGAACATTGGGCTTTGGGCTACTGAATAGCCTGATAAATTATAAACATATGCAAGTGCACCCTAATTCTGCTTTATTTCTTCATAATATGAAAATTATGTAGAATTTAAATACAAAAGCTACTCTGGACTGGAAAAAAAGTATCTGTGATATATTCTGTAATATATTCTAATTTAATCCATTTCCAAATCTTTGGTTTTGAATTATCCTATTAGAATAATTTAAAGTAAGAAGCANGTTTTGAATTATCCTATTAGAATAATTTAAAGTAAGAAGCAACAATGAGTATGCCATCTGCATAGTTGGAGATAAAAATCTGGGCAATCCTTATCCTATTATTGTTCCATCCTATCAGAAGCGGATCATTCCTTGAAACTATATGAAAAGTAGAATTCAGAATGAACTACTTCCTCACAAAATTCGTAGCATATTTGTGGTAAACAATCNTTCCTTGAAACTATATGAAAAGTAGAATTCAGAATGAACTACTTCCTCACAAAATTCGTAGCATATTTGTGGTAAACAATCTTCCATGAAATCCTGATGGCTACAGTTGGTCTTCAACTTACAAACATTCATTGAGCAACCATTCAAATTTAGAACTGAACTGAACGTGGCATACAGCCAGTCCTTGAACTTAAAGCTATTGCAGCTTCCCCACAATCATGTGACCNCGTGGCATACAGCCAGTCCTTGAACTTAAAGCTATTGCAGCTTCCCCACAATCATGTGACCAGAGTTCAGGCTCTGGGCAATTGGTGTGTATTTAAGCCTCTCATGGTTCCAGAACCTTCCCACAGCTTAGATTCTGTAGGTTTCGGCAACTTTCTTTCTACATTTTTTGCTGGAGAAAATTCCTTTGCGGAAAGCAGGACTGTTTAGCGTGAGTAGATATTTTGATCTCTCCAGTGGTAATTTTTTTTATTTTTTTTAATTGAGATTTTTCTCATGCACTTGAGAAAAAGTATTTTTTAGGATGAAAACTTCCTACCAGAGCCATTCCTACAAAATAAAAATAAACAATAAAAATGATGGGAAGTTATCACCCAGTGTACTTGGCCTCTTCTTTTAGTTCCAAAGATGTACTTCAGTCTCTTACTATACATTTAGCCCACACCGATGATTGTTTCTAGGCATTGATTTTCTGCAGTGACTGCTACCATCTCTGCAATGCCCAGTGGAAATTCTTGTCTCAACCTAATGAAGGAATCTCTCCCCAAAGCAATTTACCCACTTAGCTAACTGGGATTGGGATAAACTGTGAGATATTAGTTGAAATTCCTTCTTTCCAGATAAGTTTACAACAGGCAAAAAACAATCCATCCGTGTTTTGGTGTTGTCATTAACCTGTCTTGAGGTTGCCAAGACTTTCATGTTCCTTTCAAAGCAAAATGATCTCCCCTAGAATAGTTGAGATGAGAATAGAGAGAGGATTCATCCTGATCTTTGGTACTACATCTCCAGTGGAGATATTTAGTTATTTGTTCATTCAATCCCACTTTCTTGAACACATGTGGACTCTTGGACCACATATTCTACATGGGGATCCTCTTGAGGACCACTCAGAAACTACAGTTGGTCTAAAATATAGCTATGCCATGATATGCCCATGTAAACCTGTGCTTTGTTAGCTGCACTGGTTGCCAATAAGCTTCTTGATGCAATTTGAAATACTGGTTATTTATAAATCTATAAAGCCCTTCTGCCATATAGCCTGCCTACTTGAGGGAATATGTATTATCAGAAAGGTACTTTCCCAAAAGACAACTGGATTTTCTTGGTTATTTTCTGTGAATATGATTCAATTCCCATCCTAGAAATATCGTTCTGAAGAAATATGAGAAACACGAGAAAGAAAGAAAGAAAGAAAGAAAGGAAGGAAGGAAAGAAGGAAGGAACATGTGAAAGGAAGAAAGAAACATGAGAAGCAAAACATTTTCAAGGGAAAAAATATCAAGAAAGTCCAGTTGCCTTTTGGACAAGCACTTTTGGGACAACCATTTTGAATGATTGAGAGCCTCTATAGACATGCGTCTCCCACAGTCCCCAACATCCTAATCTGTTCAGACAGTCAGGTAATCTGGATCCCATCCATTAAGTAATATAATCTGATGGGATTTCGGAAGTATGATTTAACAGTTACAGTGCTTGCCCTCAGGAACAGCTTCCTCCNGAGAGCCTCCATAGACTTGCATCTCCCACAGTCCCCAACATCCTAATCTGTTCAGACAAAGTCAAGTAATCTGGATCCCATCCATTAAGTAATATCATCTGATGGGATTTCGGAAGTATGATTTAACAGTTACAGTGCTTGCCCTCAGGAACAGCTTTCTCCACATATTCAGATGGTTCCAGTCTTGCTCTCCTTCTAAAATGGTTCGAAGATCTGTCTCCTCTCCAAGCTTTTCAGATACAGTGACTGCAGAATTCCTTTGGAATAGGGTGTAGAAGCGAGACTGATTGCAGATTATCACTTTAGGATTAACTATTAAGGTTTTTGGATTATTTTTTTATATACTTGCTTTTTATTGTTTACTGCCCAGAATTCCTTGGAGTTCAGCAATTCTAAAAATATGCTGTATAAATGTAAATAAATATGCAGTAAATAAATATGCAGTATTGTAGTGCCTTTAAGTTGTACAGCTATCAGCAATAAAAGGTTCATGTGGAATTTTATTGCATGGCCGGGGAAGCAGTATGCAGTTCATGTTGCATGTTCTTTGTTTGTAACAATCCGTTGAATAAATCTACGATAGGCCCAAGATCACATAATCTGCATCATCTCTAAAAGAGAATTTGAATCCAGACATCTCTTCTCCAAAACCAGTATGCTAACTTCTGTACTAAATTGGCGATTTCAGATAGTATTTTTTCCCTGAGAAGACAGTCACCACATTTGTAGATATACTGGAGAGCATTTAGCTTAGCAGAGCTTGATAAAATCTCTCTGGGATTTTACTCAGTTATAATAGCAAACGATGGATAACTTTAGGTGTTACTTAAAACTGTCACGTGTACCTCTTAGATTGCTCAGAGATCATTCCCAATAATGGATTTATTTCATTAATTTAACTTTACATGCAATCCTAAGCTTCTACCAGGATCAAGACCCCTCCTCCTCTTTGCAGGCAGAGAGACTCACATCTGAAACAAGATTTCCTGCTATTGCCAAGTCATTTGCTTTATTCTACACTCCATTATTAGTAGGACATTACCACAGGCAGTGGATAATTCCAAATTCTTCGCTGCTTGTGGAGGTCCATCATTGGACTGCATTTCTCCTCTATTCCTTCTATTCGTTACACAACCATTTGCTTTTCGCAAGCACCAATTCCCTTAGAGAATTTTATTGAGGATGATCTTTCTGTTCTTCTTTCCTTTCTCCTGCAGCAGCGATGGGCGAGTGGGGATTCTTGAGTTCCTTGCTAGATGCAGTGCAGGAGCACTCACCCATGGTCGGACGCTTCTGGCTAGTGGTGATGCTCATCTTCCGTATACTCATTCTAGCCACAGTGGGCAGTGATGTCTTTGATGATGAGCAGGAGGAGTTTGAGTGCAACACTAAGCAGGTGGGATGCAAACAGATTTGTTACGACTTGGCATTCCCCATTTCCCATTACCGCTTCTGGGTTTTCCACATTGTAGTGCTTTCAGCCCCAGCTGTTCTGTTTGTCATCTATTCTATGCACCAGACTACCAAGATCAACCGTGGCTTGAAGGAAATTGAAGGCAATCAGGAGGAAGCCAATCAGGCAGGGAGGAAAGTTCAGGAACAATTTGAACTCCAGCCAAGTCAACGAACCCGAAATNAGGAGGAAGCCAATCAGGCAGGGAGGAAAGTTCAGGAACAATTTGAACTCCAGCCAAGTCAACGAACCCGAAATATTCAGACTTTCTACATAGTCAATGTCATAGTAAGAATCTTGGCTGAGATGGGCTTTCTGGTAGGGCAGTGGATGTTATATGGCTTCCAAGTAGGATATCAATATATCTGCAAGCATCGTATGTGTCCTCATCTCATTGATTGCTTTGTATCTCGGCCAACCGAGAAGACCATCTTCATTCAGTTCTATTTCATGGTGGGGCTTGTTTCAGCTTTTCTCAGCCTGGCGGAGCTGGCTCACCTGTTGCTCAAGAAGCGATGCCGGAGATGTCATATGATCGGTCCTCCTGCTATTGCATCATACGAACAGCAGGACAATTGGTCCAACCAGAAACAAGAGAAATCACAGCACTTTTTAGCCCCAGGTGATGGAGGTACCAAAGGGACATCATCTCATGAGGGGATTCCTAACCATTACGAATCCAAGGCTCATTTTCATCATAAGAACTCCATCAAGAGCAGCCGATCTTCCCGCTCTTCTGCTAGAGGTGACTTAACAGTGTAAGAGCAGAGAATACTTCCTTGTCTCTTTGATTTGCTCCCTGGGTGAGCTGGATTCTTCCAGGGCCAGGAAAATGAATGGACAAGTATTTTCAGCTAAAGTTGAATTATCTAGATCTAAAATGTAACATTCTGCACTTGGGATTTGGTCATATTTGTGACAATTCATTATTTACTTTCACATACATATTAAGGGTAGATTGATATGTCTGAAAATGCTTAAATTTACTACCATGTAAAATAGATTAATAAGGCTGCTAATATTTTGTAATAGAGGAGTGAGATGATTTTCCAATATTCTGGGATTTTCCTAAGTAGCTGACCAATTTGAATTAGCAAAAGCTTGAATTTATCTGGCTATAAGAAAATATGAGCATCAGTGAAAAAACAAGCAAGGATACCTTTGCTTTTTAAGCAAAAAATAAAATAAAATGCTAGAGCAGAGAAAATTCAGGCTTTTGATTGGCTGGTCAGTTGATGTCAGGAATTCTCCTTGTCAAAGGGCTATAAATTAGTTAATGGATATAAACTATTGTTAAAAAGCAAGACTACTTGGCTTCTACTGTGATATCCAATATTGTTTAATGTGCAAAAGAAAGCTAGATGTCCTAGAAAGGTAGATGTGGTGATGGATGTTTTCTCACTGTGGTGTATCCTTCAGAGAAACAAAAACTGTCCATTGGCACAGAAAGCCTAAGAGACCCTTGCTGAAGAATTTAAACTAAGAAAAATTAAATGTGAGTTTCAAATTAAAAAAAAAAAAACAATAATCCTGGGGAGGGAGTGTAGTATGTTGCAGAATAAAACTTCACTTTAATATCAGTTAAATTTACCAGGATGACTTTGAATCCCACCTAGGACTTTCTTTACATGTAAAGAAGGCAAGAAATTGTTTTGTTTCAAAATATCTCATTTTCCTAGAAAAAAGATACCAGTAAGCCAAGGGCAGAAGTCATTCCATTAGGTTTAGAAAAGGAAACAACCTGACCTAATTAACTTTGGGTACAGGGATGTTGTATGGTGGGCCCAACCCAACCTGTGGCTGCCATTTGGTGAATAAGCATGCATCTCTCTAGGCAGTTGTTTTCTGACTGGATCTATTATATGCTCTCAAGACTTCAAGAATTTCTACAGCCAAATTTTTCTGCCCATGTGTTCAATGGGAGTTTTTCCTCTCAGGGAAGTATTTCGAATAAATCTGTACCCTATAGCTTTGATTAAAAACCATAACAACCCAAAGTGTGTATTGAAATGTGGAGTTGCCTTTCAGTAATTGAATCATAATAGACCTTTGAATGCTGTTTATTGGGGCAGTGGCAATCCAACTACAGGTTGTCTTCATTTAGTTACCAATCACACTTATGATGGTGATGAAAAAATAACTCACATTTGAGACCTTCAGCAAAAGAAAGCTCAATTGCAGTTTCACTTAGATACCCAATCCACTTAAGAACTGAGTTGCCAGTTCCAACTGTGGTTACTAAACGAGGACTACCTATCCATATTATGGACATCAAATCTTTGACGGCTAGTTCTGAGAAAGGATAGAATGCCCATTTCTTCTTGTTCCCCAACTGTCACACAGCTCCAGAACTAATAAAGATATTGTAAGATATATATAAAAATATAGTGGGAGACAGACAGGGAGAAGGCTGGTTGTACTCCATATCCATCTACAGCAAGTCTTTTATTTTGGGGGCTTGACTTACATCATAGTCCCAACCCTCGAAAGTATCCACCTTGGGAACTCCTGAGATCTTGGAGAGAGATTGTCAGTGGTGGATTGTCCCTCCACCCTACATCAAAGGTATTGTTCTGACCTCATTGAAGAAACTAATGTTTCATCATAAAACTTACAACTTTTGCAAACAATCTAATTTTAATAGCAATCTGTTACACTGTGTAGTTAAAGCAACTATTTTAAAAAATTAATTATACCATGATGCCAGTTATTGTGTCCTGCATTTGGGTAGGAAAAATAAAAGCACTGGGGCCTTTGCAGATTTGCTTCTGCTCTCCTGACAAATGTTCATTGGGAATGCACACAGATATTGCAGTTACATGAAATGATTTTTTTTAAAGAAACAAAGAGTCAGAAACATTGTGCTTACAAACATTGTGCAGAAACAAGTATCTTAGAGAAAGATACTAGAAAAAGAGTGGGAAGAGTTGGATCAGCCTATATGGAAAGCCACAACAGCTTCTGTTCTCAGCTCCTGAGGTCAGCAAAATATAAGTGCCTTTAAAACTAGCACCATAATGTTTGTTATTTATACTTTTTCATTCTGGAGTTTATGTTCTTTTTTAATCAATCAGTTTATGGGAATCTAGTGGTTACAATGTATCTTGTTAGGCATTCAACAAAATCTTGTACAATATCCCAGAGAAGAAAAATGCAAAATGTAGGCTTCATTAAATTACCATTATATGGATAGAGAACTGATTGTTCATTTAAATGCCATTCAAACAGCAATGTCAAATTGGAAGGAAACTTCAAATGATGTACTGCTGGGCTCCATTCTAGAGCTAATGTTGTTCACTTTACTTATAAATATTTGGATGATGGGCTACAAAATACAATTCTGACATTTGCAGATGATACAAAGATGAGTAATAACAAACATACCATGAAGGATAGCTTGAAGTTTTAGAAGAATGTTGACATATTGGAACAATAGGTAGAAACCCACAAGATGAATTTCAGTCAGGACAAATGCATATGGGCAGGACAAGAAGCAATAGAAACTAGTCAAGGAGAGAAGCAACCTAGAACTAAGGAGACATTTCCTGACAGACCAATTCATTAGTGGAACAACTTGCCTCCAGAAGTTGTGAATACTCCAACACTGGAAGAAGAGATTGGATAACCATTTGTCTAAAATGGTATAGGGTTTCCTGCCTAAGCAAGGGTTGGACTAGAAGACCTCCGAGGTTCCTTCCATCTATTCTATTCTATTCTATTCTATTCTATTCTATTCTATTCTATTCTACCCTACTCTATTCGACCCTACTCTATTCGACCCAACTCTATCCTACCCTATCCTACCCTGCCCTACCCTACTCTACTCTATTCTATTGACACAATAAAAGAGTAAGAAAACACATTGAGCAACATGTGAAAAGGATCTGGGTGTCTTGACGATTCACAAGTTGAATGTGAGCCAAAAATTTGACATAGCTGAAAAAAATTCAAATGAAATTAACAGAAGCATAGTGCCAAGATCAATAAGAATTACAATTCTCCTATTTTTCTTCTTTATTATGTGTTGGTCATACCACATCAAGAATACTCTCTCCTATTCTAGACACATTTTTGGAAAACTGGCAAACTGGAGCATACCCAAATATAAGCAACCCAAATAATAAGAGTTAGGAGGAAAACTTCATGATGAACACTTGGAGGCACAGGAGTTGTCTAGCCAGGGAGACTTAATGGCTACCCTGACCTACCTCAAGGACTATCATTCTAGAAGACGTGACAGAATGGCTCAAAACTGTTCCAGAAAACAGGATAAAAACCAATAGATTTAAATGACAACAATTTTGGATATGACACATTGGAAAAACATTTTTCATACTAAGAGCTGGAAAGGATTGCCCTTGAGATATGGTGTGACTCTTTCACTGGAAACATTTAAACAAGCTGTGGATGGCCCTCTGGCAAGGATGCTTCACTGGTGGCTATCTGTCTTGGGCAGGGGTTGGACAAGATGATTTCCAAGGTCCATTCTGCCTTTATATAATACATATCCATATGTGTACACAGACATAGATAAATAGTGTACATAATTGTTGATTCATGTAGTAGAAGAGGCAGCTGTTTCCTTTTCCTCTCTTCAACCTAGTAATGTCAAAATATTAAACTTGGAATATTTCATTAAAATAAATTCACTTATAAACATATTTTAAGTGTTCTGCACTGCTTTATTTTCTAAGTAAATTTTGCTCATCATGCAATAAACAATTCAGGAAGATGATTTTGTGTAGATGGTTGTATACTGTACTAAACTAAAATTGTCAGCCCTTCCAAAAATATATATTTATCTAAAACTATTTTTAATATTTCCAGCGGAAAATGTTCCTCTTCTCTTCCCTTGGGACTTTATTTCCCTGGCCAATTGTTTTTAGATTAAAGGCAGTTTTTTTCTCTACTGTATTAACTCTTTTGTGTAGCATTCAGTAAGATGATAATTAACTTCAGTCTTCATGAATTAAAAGTAATTCACCTAGAGTGGCTACAATTTTGAAAGCCTATCTTTCTGTACTGGAGACAATTTAGTACCTAATCTATTTATGGATGGAGAAAGGAATTACACTGCAGGCTCCAGAATCTTACCCTCTCAAGGCTGTCCAGAAAATGTCTTTTGAACCTTGAACAAGTCAGAATAAAAAGATGATTGTGGGCTTATTTTTAACCTTATCCTATTTGCTTCAAGCCTTCCTGTTCAACAGAAAAGAGTGAAGAAAGTTGCTGCTCCTAGTTGTGGTCCAGTAAGCTTAGTTGTTTAAGTACATTGTGATTTACAACGGTCACTCCTGATTCTAGGTAGCTTTTCAAACATTCACAATGGACATAAATAATAATAAATATTATTACCTCTTTTATTCATTAAACATGAAACTCAGTCAATTGAACATTTAAAAATGTATCACAAATATCACTGACTGGCGCTGATGGTTGACACAGGTTGTTTCCAGCATCCTAGGTATCAACCAGCAGTGGGATCCTACCTGTTCCACTATCGGTTCAGTGATCATGTGTGCGCAGCTTTCCACAAACCTGCTCAGGCCTGCAGTGCCAATCAGTTGAGAGGATAAAGAAGAGAAAAGTGCAGGAGTGTGTGGGAGGGCCAATTTTTGCTCCCGGTTCAGCTGAGCCGGGCCAAACTGGTAGCATACCACCACTGGTATCAATCAAGTATTTTTTACAATGTATATTGTTCCAAGTAGTGCAGTCTTTTGCAGTACAACAGGAAGTTGAAATTTCTTGATGTATTTTGCAAAATTCTTGGACATGGTACCAAGTGCCTCGATGACAATATGACATCATCATCATGTTGTTGTTGTTGTTATTATTATTATTTTGTTGTCCAACTCCAAGAAAAGGAGCTGGACAGTTTACAAATAATTTAAAACACAAAAACAAGACAAAATCAGGAAACAAGAAAGGGAGAGATGGCAGAATATCAAACAGACAGAAACCAAAAACAAACTAGGTAAAAAGGAGGTTTCACTTATCACCACCAAAGGCAAAGAGCCAGGCTATTAGATCCTTTTGAAACACCAGCAGGAGTAGGGCTAAGGAAGGGTGTTCAGATCTCAAGAGATTAACCTATTTACAGATGACAGGAACTGAGAAAGAGTGGGCACACTTCTAGGATCCTGATAGATAGCATTACTTAATTTAAGGCTAACTCTGCTAGACTGATGGACATTATGCTATGTCAAGCTTAATCAAGACCAACTTAACAATGCTTTAAACAGATCCAATCTGGAAAAAAATATTTGTTGTTGTTTATGTGGGAAGGCTTTACCCTATTTAATGTATAATTGCATCCCATCATAATACCAACTTTTGAAGGAGAGATATGCTCAAACAAATCTCAAGTCAGCCAATACCAAGAATATAAGACAAGATGGCAGGATCAGGGCAAAAATACTGTTCAGCAATTTACGTTCTACAGTGGCTAAGTAGATGCAATCAGTACCTTCACAATTATGGACAAGAGAGGGATGCCTTCTTTTATTCTTGTTCCCTGACAACCACATCCTAGAGTTCTAAAGGAGCTGGCAGAGATCATCTCAGAACCACTGCACCATATCTTTCAAAAATCCTGGAGCACCAGGGAACTTACCAGAGGATTGGAAAAGAGTTGATGTGGTTCCCATCTTCAAAAAAGGGAGAAAAAACAGACCCAGGAAACTATAGACCAATCAGCCTAACATCAATAGCTGAGAAGATACTGGAAAAGATAATTAAAACTGCCAACATGTAGAAACAAGTAAAGTAACAACTAGTAGTCAGCACAGTTTTGTCAAAACAGATCATGCCACACCAATCTTATTTCACTTCTTCAACATAGTGACTAAATTAGTAGACCGGCAAAATACTGTGGACATAATATACTTAGATTTCAGCAAGGCATTTGACAAAGTAGACCACAACCTACTTCTTGGTAAGTAGAAAAATGTGGGATAGATAGCACTACCACCAGATGGATTCACAGTTGGCTGACAAACCGTACTCAATGAGTAGTTCTTAATGGGTCAAAGTCTATATGGAGGGAAGTAAGCAGTGGGGTGCCACAAGGTTCCCTCTTAGTACTCTTCAATATCTTCATTAACAACTTGGGGGAATAGAAAGAGAACTTACCAAATTTGCAGATGACACTGACAGGTATAGCTAACACCCTAGAAGAAAGGGTCAAGATCCAGATGGATCTTTACAGATTTGAAAACCGGGCCCTATCAAACACAATGAAATTCAATGTAGAGAAAAGTAAAATCCTACTCTTAGGCAAGAAATACCAAAAGTACACTTATAGACTGGGTGAAACTAGGCTTAACAGCAGTAACTATGAGAGGGATCTTGGAGTCTTTGTATGAGCCAGCAGTGTGCAGCAGCAGCCAAAAAAGCTAATACAGTCCTAAATTATATTAATAGAGGGATACAATCAAGATCAAGTGAGGTATTAATACCACTCTATAAAGCTTTAGTAAGACCACACCTAGACTACTGCATCCAGTTTTGGTCACCACACTATTAAAAAGATGTTGAGACTTTAGAAAAAATACAGAGAAGAGCAACCAGGATGATTGGGGGACTGGAGACTAAAACATATGAAGAACAGTTACAGGAACTGGCACGGCTAATCTAGTGAAGAGAAGGACCAGGGGAGACATGATAGCAGTCTTCCAATATTTGAGGGGCTACCACAGAGAGAAAGGGGTCAAGCCCCAAGAAAGGGGCCAAGGCATCTGTAGGCCAGACAAGGAAACTGAACAAGGAGAGATTTAACCTGGAAATAAGGAGAAACTTTCTGACAGTGAGAACAGTCAACCAATGGAACAGTTTGCCCTCGGAAGTTGTGGGAGCGCCATCCGTTGAGACTTTCAAGAAGAGATTGGACTGCCATTTGTCAGAAATGGTATAAGGTCTCCCACTTGGGCTTTGGGGGGTTGTAAAAGTTCCACATTAAAATATTTCAGACCAGATCTCCAAGTTTTGTTTGTCACAAACCATTGTCTAGCCTAATAGTTCCTTACTCCATGGAGAATTCCTACCTTTAGTCTTGGATGGGGTGGCACTGCCCCAAACTACCCCTCCAGGAACAGATGGAAGTCATGGCCAGAAAGGAACCAGGTCCTGGTGACTTTTTACTTACATAAAATGATACATGCCCATGGTGTGATGATATGTTATCTGCCTTTAAAAATAATAAAGGTGGGATATAAATAAAAATCAATATATACTGTAGCTTGTCATTACTTTTCTCCAGAATAATTTTTGATCCAATATTCCACTAATCCCTCTTGACTGAGTTCTTAGCCTACCCAAAGTTATTCAATTTATACATAACATCTGTGGGTTCATGATTTATCTCATTCATTAGGCAACCTGGTTTTGTTGTTTATGTTCCATTTTGAATCATGAGAGGTTAAAGAGGAGTGATGGGTGGCATGTGGATGGTTGTAGGTCTCAGGTTCTAAAATAAAGGACACCAAATTGTTTGCAAAAAGTAACAATTCCTGTCCTTTACTCCTCTGCTTGTGTTTTCAATACTGCTCGCTGCTATTTGCGGGAGGGGACTGCCCCTGCAGGGGTAGTGGTAGTGACTGATGACCAGGGGTCAACCATGGTGCTTCCTGTTGCAGATGGAATGGGACCCTAAACTCAGAGATGGCTGTCAGGGGAGGAAAGAAAAAAGAAAAACAAACAGAGTCATCTGGCATTGTTCACCCTCCCCTTTCTTCTCATATTAACCCCTTTTCTCTTGGCATCCATAAAAAATATAGCTTGTAGGTAGAACTCATTAGAAGCTGTAATTATGGAACTGCCGTGTAAAATGCAGGTTTTCTTTGTTGATTTGAGCATTTTACATCAGAGCAGTGCAAATAATGTTCTAACACCGTTACAGTCCACCCTCATCCAGTTACCTCCTGCACCTCCTCATTCCCTGCTTGACCTTCAGTCTGCATCCAGATTTGTTTGTTTGTTTGTTTGTTCCTAGAGACGACGATGTCCTTGGGCTTCCTGGTTTTTGGCAATACAGGCATCTCCATGAATACTCAATATTCCTGTGGGGGTGTGTGACTATTGAGGAGAGAGGCTTCACGAACATAAGAGAAGGAAGACTTGGCAGAACCATCAGCCTCAATTTTTTCACAGTGAGATGTCAAAGCTGAAAAAGATTCATTAAAATCAGAATGATTTCATTGCCTGGCCCACCATCAAAAACTCCTATGGCATCCATTCCCCAAAACAGAATAAAAGCTGGTACTTAATGCAGAGTCTTTAATTATTCGTTTTCCTTAAAATGAAAGAAAAAGGTTAACCTTTTCTCTGGGAATTGACAAAAATCAATGGACTACTTACTTCAAACCAGCACTGTTGACTGGTTTCAAATGCTGGGCAGAAAGGATATCTCAAGGAGAAGCACCTGCTCAAATAAATCCCTTTTTTAAAGCTTTTCTCAAAGTATCCAAACACAATTACTGTGAGGAGTAGAATATTTAAATAGGTTACTAGAAATTATTATAGCTACAAAGATAAAATGAATGCAAAGGCCAATGCAAAGAGGAGATAGATGCATCAAAAAAACTCCTTTTTGAAAAGGGGGCCTGTAACTATGGATGCCTTATTACAGTCCTATAGGAAGGAAGGAAGGAAGGAAGGAAGGAAGGAAGGAAGGAAGGAAGGAAGGAAGGAAGGAAGGAAGGAAGGAAGGAAGGAAGGAAGGAAGAAATCTGACACAAGTTTAGAAAGATTTCACATGCAAAGACACATGCAAAGAAAAGTGATAATTTGTGAGGATTTTGCTGATGAGGAACCACCCATGGTGAATAATAATAGCAAGATGCTTAAATACTTAAGAAATCTCCCTATCATATATTGTATATGTAACCCCTGTAACCCCACTTTGCCTGGTTTACAGTTTTTCAGGTCAGTGGAAATTACAAATTCCAGAATTTAAGCAAAGAGACCTGGACTAATGATAAGGTATTTCCCCTTTGTCTGGCATCCCTGTACTGGCTGGATATCCTGGGAATAGTCATCCTAACATAGGCGAGGGTGGTGGTGGTGAGTTTAGAGTAGGGAGGAATCAGCTATCCCTCATTTCCCAACTTTATGAAATCTCTATTTCAATGTCGGGGGGGGGGGG
>BHFT01001306.1:0-39921 GCA_004320025.1 Laticauda laticaudata | reverse complement strand
GGGGGGGGGGGGATGGAAAAGGCAAAAAGCAAAAATGGCACATTAAGAAAATGTCAAGCAAGCTGCTCTATCAGGGATGTGGGCTTCAGTGAAGTTTACAGCCCCAACCACCTCTCAAGGACAGAAGAGGGGGAGAAAGGGAAGAGAAAAGAAAAGAAAAAAGAAGATGGATCACAGGTCTGGCAATAGAGTGCGTAACCACAATATCAACATAGCTTATCTGCACAAGCTTCGGTCCGGAGTTATCTGAGGCTCTCAGGGGCACTCTGCATCCCCATATCTTGAGACCAGGTGTGACTGCCAAACAAATTTCCAAAACTTCATATAGTTTAGTCTGAGTTATATCTTTGTCTAGAGAAAGGCATTTGTTTCATGTTTTTCCCCCAGGGATTGCAAAGAATGTTTAAAGAACCATTGCTTCTAGAGAAAATGCTCATCCATTTTGTTATTTGCTTCAAAGTGGTCTGTCTGTCAATCATTTCGGAGCCAGCCTTCTGTGTTAATGCTTATCTAGCAATGGGATGAGACCCTCTGGTTGCAATTCTTGAGGTTCTTTGTGGATAAGAATGCAACTAGCCTCTAATCCAAAGCCAGTATTAACTCAAGTCTCTCTCTCTCTCCTAATAATTAGAAGAACATGGGCCAATTGCTTTCTTCGAAACAAATATGGAAGGGCTTTTTCACATCCTTCCAGGATACCTTCACTTATGATAACTGTTCTCCAAATTTCTGTTGCTAAGTGAAACAGTCCTAGATTTCCTGGCAGTTTCCTAGCCAAACACTGACTAGATGAGATCTTGTTTGGCTTTTTTTTTTTTGAAATTACTGAAGACTGACTAGATATTGTTCAATTTAGGTTGGTTCACAGTGGTGGGATTCAAATATTTTTACTACCGGTTCTGTGGATGTGGCAGGGGAAGGATACTGTAAAATCTCCAGTCAGAGGTTGTATTTGCTGGTTCTCCAAACTACTCAAAATTTCCACTTCCGATTCTCCAGAACTGGTCAGAACCTGCTGAATACCACCTGTGGTTCCAGACCTTCCACTGGTTTATAACATTCTCCAGCAAGCCTCTATGAGAAATTGTTAACTCTCAGTCAAGCTGGCACTCTTTCCTTTCCTAGCAGAAGCTGGATTTAGTTATGCCTTATGATACCACAGTATTCAGTTCAAAAAAACAACAGGACTGTCTACAGCTACTCCTTGCCTTGCCACCACAATGGAGCCCAAAATTTATGTTGCTAAGCAAGACAGTTGTTAAATAAGTTTTGGCCCATTTTACAACCTTTCTTGCCACAGTTGTTAAGTGAATCATTGCAGTTGTTAAAAATAGTGACCTGGTTGTTAAGTAAATCCAGCTTCCCCATTGCTTGTCAGAAGGTTGCAAAAGGTGATCACATGATCTGGGCATCCTGTAACTATCATAAATATGAACAAACTGCCAAACATTCAGATTTTGATCATGTGTCCATGGAATGCTGCAACATTCATGTGAATGGCCATGTGAAAAACGTTCATGTCACTGTTATCATGTTTGAATAGTCACTAAATGAATGATTATATGTTGAGGACTATGTGTACCTTGGAAGGCTTGCATTTTACACACTGCCACATTCAGCTGCTGGATTCCTTGCATAAAGCAGCTGGAAATGAAATCATCTTAAGAAATCCTTGTTTAGATTTTCAGCCTCTTCCATCACTATGGCTAGAATGGTGCAGGCTGCAGAAAGAGGCAAGTGAACTTTTCTTTCCAGTACAGGTAACCTTTGACTTACAATCAAAATTGGGCCCCAAATTTCTGTTGTTAAAGCAAGAGAGTTTTGTCCCACTTTACAACTCTTCTTGCCACAGTTGCTAAGTGAATCACTATAATTATTTAATTAGTAACTTGGTTATTAAGTGAATTTGGCTTGTCAGGTCACAAAATTTGATCACGTGACCTTGGGACATTGTTACCATCATAAATATGACCAGTTGCCAGGAATCTAAATTTCAATTACTTGACCATGGGTGACAATGGGTGTAAGAAGTAATTAGTCACTTCTTACAGTGCTGCTGTAACTTTGAACTACCATTAAATGAATGGTTATAAGTTGAGGATTACCTGTAGTCTGGTTGGTATGGTTGGGATGGAAGAAAACTGCCCCCCCCCAAGAGACAGTCAGTAGTTGTTATTCACATTGGAGTAAACTTGTTTGTGTGCTACAAGCCATCTGTTATTTTTCTAAAATGGTAAGGAGAATCAAGATTTGGGGAAGACGTAGTCATCACAACTCTGGAGAACAATAGATTGCAGGCAGGCTGCTTTTTGTTTTTAGGAATGTTTTTACTATACTCTTATCCCTTCAAGGTCAAATATTTTTACAGCTGGCATGAATTAAACAGAAGGGTAGATTTTTATATTCGAGGCAGCAAATGCATCCAACCCACCTTCTTCTTCCTGCTTTCTCCACAACAACCTCGTGAGGTGGGTTGGGCTGAGTGACTGGCCAAAGGTCACACAGTTGGCTTTCATGGCTAAAGTGGGACTTGAACTCAGAGTCTCTTGCCTTCTAGTGTTTTACTAGACCAAACTGGCTCCTTGCAAATCAAAGTCCATGCTTTGCCCAAGTCTGCAACAAACCTGGGGAAGCTTTAATTCAACAGCCACATTAAATGGATAGCTGCATCAAAATTTAGAAGGAACTGGACACCCTGCTAAGAATACTTGGGAGGAAGCCTGGATAACTGATAACTGGTTGGGGGAAAGAGTCTGCATCCCAGGTGGGTCCACAGGGTGTTGAGATGGCAGCCACAATAGTGTGATGCCTGTTCACACAATAATGTGATGGAAGCTTTGCACATCTGAGACACAGGTAAACCATCAATAAACCATCACAGTGTGGTGGCTGTCATTTTGACATTTTTGACCTTGCCCCTAGGATATTCTGCTGCATGTCTATCTTCCAATCTAAACAGCAGTAGCTCCTTCTTACCTGCGTATTTGGGATTTGCAGAAAGTTAACAAGGAAAGGCTTACTGCCATTTGTTCCTCAGAGACTGCCTTTGTTCAAGTGCTAGAAATATACGTTCATCGTATTGTCAGCCATTGCAAGGTTTTTGCTGGCCTCTTGTGGCCAAAGTAGCAAAAATAAATTCATTAGTTATTTCTGACTGTTGTGTGTATTCTTAAGATCACCAATCTTTTAAGGCAAAACTAGACACAGACTGAGATACATGTGTGTGTCACATGTTAAGCAACACTGCTCTGGGATTGGGTGGAATACAAGGAAACAAGAGGACTGAACTATAATCATTTCACCAGCAGTCAGTTTAATTGGAGGACCTGGCAGGGAAACATGGGCATGAGTGGAAAGGGCTGACATTGCATGACCAAGATCCACAACTGAAACCAACGGTCCTCATTTGAAAAATGCCTGGGTAGGAGCGATAAAACACATCTGAGACAATCATTGTTTTCTTATTTTTTTTATTTAGGAAAAACTTTTCATGGGGTTCATAGCTAGAGTACAAATCCACAAAAAGGTGTGGCTTCTTTAAGCAGACACCAACAGGTACAACAAGCATGGCCATTCCCTCCCTGAAGCCTTTAGGACTCAAAGTCCTGCACATTTTGAATGCAATTTTTACGTTATTATCCCAATATTTTGTGTGCTATCTACAAAGTTGATCGCTATTTTCTTTCTGTACTCATTAACATTTTACCAGATCTCCAAGATTTCTCAAACACCATCTACAGGGGGTTCATCAGACATTAGCAAGTCTTCCCAATAATAACTCAATAATTCATCTGGGCCTGAGATTTAAACTTGTTTGAAATAAACAGGTATACTGAGCGGTTGTTGAAATTATTATTTTACCTCGTGCTTCACCTGCCTCTTTGTCTTGCTCCTCACAATTACCTCTTGTTGGAGAAGCCTGAGCCAAAATAGATGACTATTTGTTACTTTACTTCATTTAGCAGCCAGCCTGTGGATTCTTTTCCTTCTATTTTGAAGACATCTTAAGGATGACCTTTGTAATGTTTGAAATATTCCTCACTGATCTAAACACACACTGAGCTTCAGCTTTCTTGATCTCATCTCTACATTTCTGATCCATTTTTGTGTCTTCTTTCTTGGTGATATGTTCAATTTTCCATCTTCTGTACATTTCCTTTTGCTTATTTCAAATCTTCGCCACTGGTTTCCTCTACTGTCCTATTTATTTTCTCATTGGAATGATTTGTAATTTTCTTTTTAGCATTTCCTTTTGTAGGAATTCAGGCTAAATTTGAGTTCCTTTTCCATTTGTTTTCCCTGCTATGGAATTCTACTTATTATTGCTAACTTTATTAAAATGGCCTGAAATCCAATATATGAATTTGAGTATATTTAACTGCCTGAAAATCAAGAATTCCATGGTTATATTATCATTATCACATACCCACTTTCCAATATTTCTGCTATTTCTACTTCCTCGATTATCTTTATTAGTTGGTATCAAGTCAGAGTAAACACTCTCAAGACTTCCATTCTCTGAAGGAAAAACTGTAAGTGACAAAGTTAGGAATGTACTGGTTGCCCAGTAGGTTTTGGTGGAATTAACATCCCCTATTATTTAACAAACCTGCAATTTGCGTTTGAAAAGAATTATCTGCAATTCCTTGAGAAAACACCACCAATACACCTTTTTTCCACAAGTGTTATGCTCCCAAGTCTTCTTATAGAAAGCAAGTTATTTGAGATTTCCACTTCGGAGATTTAATTTCCATCTCTCACAGGATTCAATTCAAAGCCTTTCTTTCCAGGTCTTATGAGGAACAACTCATGCCAGCAGCCCATCATATAGGTAACTCTTGTAACTCCAGAAATAACTACCAGCACAATTTGCATATCCAATCTTTCAAATACAGGTAGTCCTCGACTTACAAATGTTTCAAAGTTGCAATGGCACTGAACCAAATTGCAGCACCTCCACATTCACATTATCAGAGTTCTGGAGCATGGTATCTGGCATGTATTTATGACAATTGCAGCACCTGGGGTCATGTGGTTGCCATTGTTAACATTCCCAAGCTGCTTCTGACAAGCAGTCAATAAGAGAAGCAGGATTCACTGAATAACAGTGTGATTCACTTCATAATTCCACAGATTCACTTAACCAGTATGGCAAAAAGGTTGTACAATTGGGTACAATTCATTTAACAACAACCTTGCTTAGCAACTGAAATTCTGATCCCAAATGCATTGCAAGTCGAAAACTACCTGTAATAGGGCTAGTTTGGAAAGTTGAAAAAACATATTGAAAGGTAACGGCACCTCACTTTTATTCATTTGTCAAGAAAACTTGATGGATTGGTCCATTAAGTCACTAAGCATTGAAACAGATTTGGAAACTTTTTAATCTGCCATATTGGCTGAATTACGGCTGATCATTGCTCCAAACCTTTGACTCCCCATTCAACTGGTCTGAAGCAACTGTTACGAGCCTGCATTTAATGCAATCATATGCCAGGTAGGTTGGGGATGAAAATAGCATCCTATAATAACATTGAAGGACATGAGTGTACACTACTTGGTTTGTTTGTGTTTTTGGTTACTAAAGCATCACTAACAACCAGCTTTTATTTCTTGTTCTTTCTGAGGCTCTCAGGTTAATGCAGTACAGTGCTTGATTTAGAAAGTTAAAAGATTTCATTGGAAAAATTGTCTATTTAATCACTGTTCACTCAGTTAACTCACTCCCTATCTTATATTCCTCCTACAGTCTCCGCTTACTTAGCAGGAAGTCTATTCTCAGTAACCCACAATGGATCATCATCAGCTCTTCAGATGACTTTTCTCAAACAGTTTCTCTGGCCTTTCTTTTCCTCCTGCTAAACTACTGGGAAATATTTGCTGTCGTTATTTGCTTGACTGAATGCTGCACAACATATAAGAAGAAAGCTGGTGTTGCAACTAACAGTTCTTCAGATTAATTAAAGTGGCTTCTGAATAATTCCATTTATGAAAATTCAGACTGGCTTTAATGTGGCCAAAAGGCTGGTGTATCTCATCTTCTTCTGGTGGTCTTTTGCGTTGTCTTCCATTAGCTTGATAAAATACTGGGTCAGGCTTCCAAAGATAAAGAATTCAAATACCATTCTCTCTAAGGCAAATAAATGTCAGGCTCATCACATTCCTTCATCAAAGAGCTATTCTCCAGTTCAAATCTTCAGTTTAGTCTATTTCAGAGGCAGTTTATCACAACCATTCCCATAATTCTCTTTACAATTCTTTGATTTTAAAGCCCTCCCCATCTTTGACTACTGATCAGCATTTTGTGACTTGCACAAGGGGTGTTCTCATCATTCTTGGATTGATTCCACATTTGTGTACAGTAATCCCATGCTATTGTTTTCTTTATGCCTACAGAGATAATGTACTTCTGGCTAGGCCACAATGCAAAAGAATCTACTTTGAAGGTCTTTTCAGCTGGAAAAGCTCAAAGCTTCAGGTCCTGAAAGGGAAATGCTGGCCTGACAGCTTTGCATTTTCCTCACTAGCCTGGCAGAGCAGCAGGGGTGCCATTGACAGTTTCACTCTGACCTTCAACAGGAAACCAGCATTTGTCAGTCTGTTGTTTCCCCCACCCCATCATCTTTCCCTTTGTACACAGAGAGGGAGGATGCTATAGAATGGGATCAGTTTCAACCAAGGCAATGAGATTTTGAAATAACAGAAATAGCGACCAAGGTACCAATTTTTAAATTGATTTTGTGGAATAGGCTTAATCAAGACACACTAATACACTCTCGCCTGGATTCTGACACACTTGTAGTCTCAATATTAAACTTGTTTACCTGCAGGTCCTATATTGAGGGAAAAAGCATTGTGTATAAATGAGATGTTGCATATGTGGTAATTTACCTTCTCACAGCATTTGGCAAAGAAGCTTGGTTAATGACTGGCAACTACAGCCATGTTACACTATTGTGTACCAAATGAACCTCTGAGTCTTCAGAAGCAAAGATTTCAGTACAGTGTAACTGAATTTCAGCTAAGCTTGGCTTTAGAACAGCTGAAACCAAAAGCACTTATACAGACTTATATAGACTGAAATCAGATATCTCCTAAATGAGAGTGGACACCAGTATTTGCTATACTTACTATTGCATTGTAGCACAATGTAGAAATTATTTTTCCTTCCCCACCACATACCCAGTCAGGCTGCGTATTTTTTACCTCCACTTAAAAGAGGCATTGACACCTTATTTCATTTTTTACCAACTTTTACAAAGTATGTTTTCCAGTGCTAAGAGTTGCAGTTTTTAAAGGAAGGGTTCAACTTTGTTTCCAGAGCTGAAATTATTCCATCTTGATTAAATAACAAAACACCATTAGCCCCATTTCCATGTCCACTGAACAGATGGATTGCTGAACTCCATCTCTTCCTGGACTTGGTTCTAGCTGCTGGCATCATTAAAGCAAAATTGAGTAGCCTCTATACTTCTTAGGTCACTATGCCCACCCCATCATATTGTACAACTGATAAGGGGTGACAAAAAACTCTAAATGCATTCCTAAATCCCATCACCAAAAAGAAAATAGAAAGCGACAAAATTTCCATCTCTATCTACTTGAATCATGACTGAATTATTTTAAACCCTGTGATTCTTCTGAGTCCATTCAACATTAATAGATGAAAAGCAAGATCCTAACAAAAAGAGATTGTTCATCCTTACATTAAAGGGGTGCAGCCTGGAAAGCCTTCTCCATTGAGCCTGTCTGTCTTGTGCAAACAAATGGAAAAGCACAAAAGTACAAGAGGTGACAACTGTTCCATATTAAGGTTGTTGTCATGACTGTGCAACAAAACACTATTCTGATTGTCAACCTCCAATCTTTAAAAGGTTTTATGAGAAACACCAATAGGAGGAGAAGAAAATGCCACTGAATGTATCAGAAGAAAACTCCAAAGGATTCCACACAACTCTAAATAGGAGAGAATTTGGTAAGAATTGTCTTGTTCTGATAAAGCGAAACCTTTCTAGTCCAATATTTTATGGTTTCTTAACATAGATCAAGTAGAAGATTTGGAAAGCAAATAATTATTTAACTTGTAAACCTATTTATTAATCTCAGCCTGGAGCAATATTGACAAACTCATCTATAAGGCCATCCAAACTTCTGTACTTGTTTTCATAATCAATCCATACATTAAATATTGATGTATGGTTTTTGTAACTAATCCATACATCAATATGTTAAATATGACCATGTTTTTCCACTTTGATTGGACAGCATTGAGTTGTCATGCAGAATATTTCTGCCTCTGTCAAAAACATACAATTGGTTAATTGTAGTTTATTTAGTAAAAGGTTTCTAAACTAAACAAAGCTCACTGTGCCATCGAAATTCCAGCTTAGTGCCCTTACAGAGGCATCCTTTGCTATGTGCAAGGTTATTGCACACTGGTATAATAAGAACTAAGGTGTAGATTCATCTTATCATGGGTCTAGTTCTCTTTCCAGGCAACCAGCCAAATATTTCAGAAATTTCAATTGTAACAAACACAGGTTTCCTTTATTGTTACTCCTTGGCATCTAATGTTTAAAAGTATATTACCTTACCATGGGAATTGACTTACTATGGCTAACCCCTGCTGATTTATCCCTTTAATAAATTGCTGGTCACTAATGCAATAGGGCTGAGAATAAAGTAATTCATTTACATCAGGCAGTCATTTCTTTTAAGGGACACACATAAGACATCTCACAAGCCCATTCCCATCCAATTCAACAATTATGGAAGGATTTAAACTCACCAGGATCTTTTTATATGAAATCACAACTTTATATACATATCTGAGAAGTGTGGAGCACATGCCTTAAAGTTATAACCTGAGGGAAGTGCTTTTATGAGAAGAAAAATCTTGTTGCTACTCCCACGCTACACAATTCTGTTTAAATGTCATGTCATATTCTAAGACAATCAGATCTCAACACAAAGAAAAAAACCTAGAATAAATCATGATCATAATCCCCTCTGGCTACCTCTTTAAAGTATGGTATATTTTCCATAGATAAATCAGGAATCCACCCATGGCAGCTGTTTTGAACCTAAAGGGGTGGGAGTTTGAAGGACCTCATTCCTATTTCCACGGCCTTGGAACTAAGTTTCTCTGATTTATTTCTGCAGAAACACAAGTAGGATTGTACAGTTGGAAAACAATCCTTATTTCCAGATAAATAGGCACAGGGATGAAATCTAGTGGTATCATGTTATGGATAGAACTTAAAAGCTAGTCCTATTACCTTCAAGGACTATGGTGATTGTCTACCTGCCTTATTCTCTTTGAAAAGCAATCCTTCCCCAAGGCTTTGGATCACAAGACACAACAATTGTCTTGTTTGGTGATATGGCAATTCAGATTATGTGAATCATTATAGAAAAGATACCCTTCACCCACCACAAAGCTTCCAACATTAACTCTTTAAAGCCCTTCCCTTAATTATTCTCTTCCAAAAGAAGATACAAATTATTCAACCTAGAAACCAATAAATTGAACAAAGGTCAGTGGAGTGAAGAAAAAAAGTAAGAAGTTTCCCCTGATAAAATGTTGTGCCTTACAAAATTAAAACTGTCCTTTCAAAAAAAGTATTTTATAATAAGAATCAGGAGTTGAGTGAGAGGGAGAAATTGGCTTTTTGTTAGTAAGAACATGTAACAATGTAAGTGATTTTGACACACACACACACACACACACACTTTAGAAAACAAAGCATTTTGCTCAAAACAATACTTTTGTCACAATGTTTAGAACCCCCTCATTTCTCAATTTTTCATTTGCCAAAATAGAAATAAAAAAAGAGAACTGTGAGATTTTAGCTTTGTATCCAAGTGATCCAAACAAAATATATTGCAAATAAAAGCAGCCAGTAAGTACAGGACTAGCCAAAATTAAATATCTTTAACTCATACTAGCCACAGTTGCAGGAAACACTGAAACTTAAACATACTCCTGGAAATTCTGGCAGCAAGGAATGTTGTCCTATTGCTTTCAGTTAGCTTTCTCTGAAAATAGGACTAAAGCAATTAGAACAGTGGATTGTGGGTTTTCTTTTTAAATATGCCTTGCTCTGCAGACTCTGTAATCTTATTCAAGAGATCAGCTAAGAATTCAGTTTTGAATGCAGTGATAACTTTTTTGCCACTGTACATTTCTGGCTATTTAGCAACTGTGCATGAGCTCATGATTACTTACCAATAAGCCAGGTTTCTCAGTCATTCCCGGCATAGTGTTCATGGAAGAGTGGCTACCAAATTCAAGTACTTGGCTAGATAAGTTTTGAATCTATAATGAGAAGCATGACCAACCCCGTACATGACTTTCCATGGTTTGGTTTGGTTTTTCTGGCCCTTTCCTTGCCACCCTCTTTTTAGAAACCCTTCAAATTCCAAACTTGTACAAAGTTTTTTTTTCAAATGTATTTATATATATTTATAGATATTTGTATATATAATAGTTATTCTTTCTTAAATGAATCCTTCCCTCCATGTTCTACCGTACTTTAAAAAAAGAAACTGAAGAACTAATGTTTCTTTTTTTAAAAAAATTGCTGGTGACATTTTTAGGCATATGTAAGTGGACAAGAAGTAGGAGGAGGCAAGAAAAGAGACAAAGGTAAGATTGCACAGTCAAATTGAGGATGAAGAGAAGGTTTGAGCAATTAAAAAAAATTGTATCCTTTCCCCAAAATGCAAACTCAGTTGGGAAAAAAAAAACCCACGACTTCATTTTCACTGCAACAAAAAGCAAGCAACACCTTTGTGTAGGCATGTATGTGTGCATGACGACTGAAGAAGAAAGTGTGTGTGTGGGGGGGATACGTGCCACAGAGAAGGATATTTTTTCCCCCTATAACTAGTTTCTTTTGGAGAAAAAAAATCTTGCTCCTAATTTTGAGCAGCTGTCCTTTAGATCTATTTGCTGATCTGCCTTCAGAGAAGATCTGTGCCTCTCTCCATGAGTACAGGACCCTTTCTTGCAAGCAGAACCCTGTTTTGTTTGAACAGCTAAGTGAGAAATAGTGTGCTGGTACAGGAGAACATAAGCAGCCTTCCCTCTTGGGTCTGAGCAGGACTGATGTGGTACAGAGAGGGAGAGGAGAATGCCCGCAGCAACAGTCTGTCCCACTGCTACGCCTTCACCCCACCTCTGCTCCTCCTGAGAGGTGTGTCCAGGCAGACCCAGGAAGCAAAAGACTGAGGTGCGCAGAGAGGGGATCAAGCAACTAGTTCAGGGGTCCAGCATGGTCACGGTAAATGTGTGGCAGGACTGTTTCTGTTGGAGCTAGGCGAGAGGCTAGGGCTGCAGCTGCCTGGAGGTGGAGGTGGAGGTGGAGCTAAGCTATTGATATGGGAAGATGCTCCTGTTGAGCCCCCCAAAGAATCCATGCCTTCAGAGTTCTCCAGCATTTCCTGGATGAGGGGTGGCATTGATCCAGGAATTTCCATTTTCAAAGTTATCACTCTTTCAGCACCTGTGGGAGGGAAGACAGCTGATTTACCAACACAATATATAACCTGAGCATTTTCTAAGTAAGCCAAGAGAATATGCTAAGGGTGTAAGCAATACTCAATTTACTTTCAAAAACCTTCAAAAGTGTGGAGTATATTGAAAATGCTCACTGTATTCCCAGAATTACCTTTCAGTTTTGAACATGATATTCAACACTGTCATACATATCAGACAGTTTTTAGTTATGAATTCATTTTTTAAAAAAAGCTCTGCCTCCTTACAGATTTAAGAAAGAAGAAAAAACTTTTTTTTTCCCCTGCAGGGTCTGCCTGCCCTTACCTTTTGCACTGATGCTCCGTAGATCTGTAATCTTCATCAGCATTTTGGGGAACATATGAGGTTTGCTAGGTCTCCTCTTTCTCACATAGATTTTCAGGGCTTCCAACAGAGGTTCTTGCAATTGATCCACACGGTTTGGTTGTTCCAGATCTTGTCGGTCTGGAGAAGAGGGTAAGTAAGGCCATTAAAGTAAGGCCATTAAAAAGGGAATAGAATACATTTCACTTTTCATACACCTTCTCCATGGTAAACACAATCTTTGTCTTAAAATGTATCACTTAATATTTCTTTTGTTGGCTTTCTTAACTTTTCATTCCTCCAGATGTGATTGACTTCAGTTCCAATCATCCAATCATCAGTTCAATCTTTTAGAAGGCACTTTATGGGCCACGGTGGCTGACTGACTGCTACCTGTGCATAATCAAAGAAACTTGTGTGCCACTGTCATGTTTAACAAAAAACTGAGCATGAGAGTGAATTTCCTGTAGTGGCTGAAGTGCTGGGAGATTTTGAGTTCTAGTTTTCCCTTAGACATGGAAGCAGGCTGGATGACTTTGAGCCAGTCAATCTCTATTACCTACCTTGCAGGGTTGTTGTGGGAGAAGGGAGCACTAGGCTCACTAGGCTCACTTAAATTAACAAAAAATAAAGGTGGGGTTATGGGACAAACCCATAATACTTATGTTATTACTTTCCACAGTGAAAGTAAATGTTTGGAGCATTCAATGAAAGCTTTGTCACAGGAACAGAGATTCTTGGGTTACAACAGCAATTGGGACCAGGATTGCTGTGGCTACGTGATATAGTCTTAAAGCACATTGCCACATGAGTGCATTGTTTAGCAATGAAAATCCTGGTTACTATTGTAAACTCAAAACATGTAAATTGCTAAATAGGTAATGGTAGGAATCCCAGGGAAAGAACTGGGTGGGGGGCATGGGGGAGGCCAAGAATAGGCCTTGAAGGACCAGTAAAAGTCATGAACAAGTTGGTGGAAATGGGGTACAGAAGTATGCATGCAGGAGGGAGGGGGAATTTTTGCAACTTTCCCAAACGCTGATATTGCTTATGGAAAGCCAGCAGGGAAGGTCTTCAGTAGTGACCATATGGCCATAGGACGCTGTAATTGTTATTATGTGCAAATCAGTTGCCACACACCTGTGATCACATGACTGCGAGGATTCCATGATGGCTGGAATTTTGAAGAGTTGTCGCAAGTGTATTAAAATTGAACTACTTGTCATTAAGCAAAAACACCCTATTTTATGAACACATTTCATATTTTCAGTATTTGTATCTGAAGGAATTAGAATAAATGGATTCAGGCATTTCTCACATCTTATCTCATTTATCAAAAGCTTTAAAAATTACCAGTTATCATTATAGATCTATTTTTAGAGCTAACCAGCTGGTGGTGCTATTGATCAGGACACAACACACTTACTTTTGACTTCCCTCCCTCTGTTTCTTTCTGGAAATGCACATATACAATTAGTACCAGTAAAAAAAACCCTGTATCTATTACTTTAGTAAGCAAATAAATCACATGAATTTCCTATTAGTATAACTCTGCATATCAAGACACTGCATATATCTTACTGAATGGTATACTGGCTTGCAAGTAAATTTCTAGACTAAAGAACCTAGAAGGCACAAAATAGTGTGAACATCCTGGGAATAAAATTGGACTCTGGCTGCCCTTGTCTCACTGTGGCCAAGATGTGCAAAAATTGACCATTACTGTCCTTACCATTTAGTAGACAATGTGAGAATGTACCACCAACGTTGATAACCAAATCTACTCATCTACTATTTTACTGAAAAATAATTTGTAAAAACTGAAACTGATCAATTAAGGTCTATAGATTTATCTGATCATTACTGTGTTTTTAATCAATCAAATATTTATTACAGACATAAGACAGTATTAAGAAGGGTGGAATACAAACAATAATTTTAAAAGCTAAAAAACTTTTTAAGTTTAAAAAATATATAAAAATATTTTTTTTAAAATCTATAAAATGATTTTAAAACACTAAGCAAACACAAAAACCCCATAAAAGTTAATATATGGCTAAGTAAATCTATCAAAATACAAAAACCCCCTTAACTAATAAATATATTTTATATCTTTTAACTTTTAAAATTATTATTGTATTCCACCCTTTTAATGTTCGTCCGTGATTGCAATAAAGATTGATAACTGAATGTCATGTGGAAATCATGGGAATGTAAAAGTAGCAAATACCATAAACTAAAAAAATAAAAATGAAAGAAAAACAGATGTATAATAAAGGAGAAGGTTGTAATAAATATGACCAAATCTGGCTTAATCTTGCAGAGCAGAGCTGATTAATCTTGTGGAGTTGATGAATACATGTAAAGAAGTGAAGCTGTAGGCAATTTATAAATAAAAGGACTAAAATATGTGTCAGAAAAAGCAAACTGGTGTTCAGGAAAACAGCTGTCCATACGCTGGTGACAGCTACAAATTATGCTCCAGTGCGTGACAATATCAAACTGCTTCTCCCCACATTGTTACATGGAAGCAAGAGTTAGTTATGTCAGAAAAAAACATAAAAGTAAATGGAATACAATGGAAATCAATTATTTTAAAAGGGTTTGGTAATTAATCAGTGCTGGATTTAATACAGAAGCGAAATGAACAGTATGAAAAAAAAGAATGGTATAGCAGTCTGATTATGCAGAGAGAATTAATGAGGATGAAATCACAATACAAGGAAAAATGGATCTTGAAGAAGATTGGATCTTGAAGAAAATGGATCTTGAAGAAAGAAAGAAACTGAAAAAATTGTGGTTGTGTGGAGTTAATAAACCCCTTAAGAGAGAAAGGTATGTTTTATAAGGAGATGAAATTCCAGAATCCTGGAAAGAGACCAATATTGTTAACAAAAGAACAAGACTTAACCTCCACTATAGGCCAGTTTCCTCATTGAATAATTATAAACTATTCACATCAAATTTAGTCTACAGATTTAAAATGTTTTACAATATTTTATTTACTTTATTCAATGTGGATTTTTATCTAAAAGACAATTAAAAGAGAATATGAGAACTGTATTGGATGTAAGAATATTGCAAGATAACATAAAACTAGCCACATTAATCTTAGATGCAGAAGAAACTTTTAATAATTTGAATTGGACTTTTTAAAAATTAAAATTCTGAAAGATATGAACTTTGCAAATCTTTTATTCAAGGATTCAAATTGATACATATGCCTCAGAAGGCTCCAATTATGATTAAAGGTGGTTTCACTAAACCATGTCATCTCCAGAAGGGGACAAGGCAAGATTGTCTTTTGTTCCCTTGGTTGTTTATTTTGATTCTTGAAGTGTTGAACAGATAAGGCAAGAAGATAAGGGATTTAAAAAAGAAAAGAAAACAGACTTAAGCTGAGAGAGAGCATTTAGGGATGATTTGGCTCTCATTTACAAGTTCCTTGGAAAGGGGTTCAGTTATTGCTGAAAAATATGGTGGGTTTTGGTATTCTATCAGGTTTTAAGATTAATAATAAAAAACAAAGATGTTGGTAAAAATATGAAGTTATAAGATCAGGAAATCTAATTAAAAAGTGGTCTTAAAATTGAGAAAAATGTTTTGGGTGTTTCTTGACTAATATTAAGTAATTGTTCACTTGAGTTCGAGTACAGGGGTAATCAACCTTTTGGATCTCAGGGACCACCAAACTCATAATTTTAAATCCCATGGACCAGAAACCCTGGGAAAATCCCCAAAAAATGTTTTCAGGAAAATTCCCTACCTCATTCTTCTATTTGATCGATCATTCTTTATTTGGGATCGCAGGATACCGTCTCCAGCTCCATTTTCAGGAGGAGACAGAGACTTTTGGCTTCATGCAAGGAAAGCAGCAGAAGTCTGTTAGGAATATGAGCCACCTAACAGCTATTTGGGTAAGAAATATATAAGGATAAACCAGGATAAACATTTTAGTATTACATCTTTAAGAGATTGCAAAAACTGCAATTGGGTGTGGTTTTCTCAAATGGCCATAAGATGGAGCTAGAAACCTGGTTTGTTTTAGTCTGAGTCTCAGAAGAGAGTATATCTTTGTTTCCTTCTATTGGAAAGTATTGCCCTTGCTCCATTTCTTCCAATTGACTGATATTACTGGATTCAATGTAAGTCTAATACTGAACTGTTTTTTAACACTGGACTTTGATATTTGGATTATCCCTGGATTGCAAAACTGACTGATTTACTTGTGAATGACTTTGGACTGTGATTGGACTTTGCTTAAACTTTCTGGAAGTAAAAACCTAAATTTACTGTACAGTGTATCTGTGTACTGTGAATGTATTATTCAAACACTTCTCTCAAAATACATCTCCCTGTATGCGCTCATTCTCCTAATGGGGAATTACCTCAACAAAGTATTTCTTTCTTTCCCCCAAACTCCACCAGAAATGAGTCTTTACCGGCACAGCCTCTTGGAGGAGAATGACTTGCAGGGTCCCAAAGACTCATTTCTGGCAGAAATTGGGGGAAAGAAAGACTTTTGCTGCTTTCCTTGCATGCAGCCAAAAGCAGAAGATGTGAAAAGAAGCAGCCTGGTGGCCAGACAATACGCGTAGGGCAAATTCCCTCCTACCACCCTTTCCCCCCTGCCCTCACTACCTTGTGTTGTTTGCAATGCAAGTGATGCAAGTCTTGTGTTCCTGCAAGCCATGTGGGTGGCACAGCCTTGTGTTCCTGCACAGCCTGAATTTGGGGGGTGTTTTTGGGGTGACATTTCTCTGCGGACCACCAAAATTTTCTCGTGGACCACCAGTGGTCCCTGGCCCACTGGTTGGTGACCACTGTTCTAGTAGACAATCACTTAAATATGAGCAGCAGTGTGCTGTAATTGATAGAATCAAGATCATTTGAAGTGTCAATACCATTTTATAATGCCCTGGTAAAACCACACTTGGAATACTGCATGCAGTTTTGGTCACAAAAATGTAAAAAAGATGTTGAGACTCGAGAAAGTGCAGGGAAGAGCAACAAAGATGATTATAGGACTGGAGGCTAAAATATAAAGAACAGCTGCTGGAATACAGTATGCCTACTTTAATGAAAAGAAAGGTTGGGGGGGGGACATGTTAGCAATGTTCCAATATCTAAGGGCTGCTACAAATAAAAAGGGGTCAATCTATTCTCCAAAGCACCTGAAGGCAGGACAAGAAGCAATGGATAGAAACTAATCAAGAAGAGAAACAACCTAGAACTAAGGAAGCATTTCATGACAGTTACAACAGTTAATTGGTGGAACTAATTGCCTCCAGAAGTTGTGGCTGCCCCAACACTGAAAGTTTTAAAGAAAAGATTGGACAACCACTTGTCTGAAGTGATGTACAGCTTCCTGCCTGAGCAGGGAATTGGACAAGAACTTCCAACTCTGTTATTCTGTTAGAAGTAAGGATAAATTTTCTTACAGTGGGAATAATTAATCAGTGCTTGTTTCCTGGAGTTGTGGATTTGCCATCAGTGGAAATTTCAAAAATAGACAAGAAAATCCTTTGACTGGAATGATACAAGGTCTCTTGCCTTAAGCAGGAAGACCCCCAAGGTTGCTTTCAGCCCTATGATTCAATGTTCTACCTAATATGAATTGTATGCTTGTGTACATTGGAGTTGGATGGCCATAATAAATTTAAATAATAAATCCTACATGCACACTTTTGGTCATTTGTTTTGCTATTAGATCCTTAGGACTTTGTTTCTATTATTGCTATTTGTCTTTATTAATTTTGCTGATTGATTTTTTTCTTTCTAAAAAGGTCAGTATATATTGGTCTGACATTTAACTATTTATTAGTCTTTTTTTTAGTCTTTTTTTTAATCTGTCATTTTTCCTTTCCAATCATTATTTTGATTGAAGTTTTGCATTGAAAGAAACAATTACAAACTTTAATTAATTAATCAAAATAAACTTCAAAGAGATGGTAAAATACACCTGCATTCTCTTTGGAATGCAGGTGTATCTGTGAATGTTGGGGTGAGAGGCTTACATGGCTGAAAATTTATTTTCTTTCTAAGTAGCAAAGATTTTATAATGCAGGAATAATGAAATCCCTTATTTCAAAATGTGAAAGCTCACAGACATTCTTTCCCAATGAGAACTAGCTAGATTGGTACTCATCATTATTTGTCTCCGGATGGTGTGATGAATACAAACAACAATTAGTACCAAACAAACTTTTCTCATAAGAAATAATGCAGTGACCCGCCAGGCAGCCAACAGTGATGAGTTCCAACTTGTGCACTGAGTACAAAACAAGTGATCAGCACCAGGATGTTCATATCAAAATTCACTGAGTACCAAATTAAATGAGTTTCAAAGCAATTGAGTACAAGATGCCACTGTATTTGGCTGTTCAGCATACAGTATGGATATCTCATTCTTCTGTAACTTAACGTACTTCTTACTGTTGGCCTACTCCTTTCATATCAAGTATAGTAGGCAATACATATCTAACATCTATGTAAGCCTATGTTTCTCAACCTCAGCAACTATAAAAAGTGTGATCTTCAACTCTCAGAATTCTCCAGACAGCAAGAAAATAAGAAATCCTAATGTAAGAGACAACAGATTAAGAAGCCTAGATTTTAGATATTAATGCCACTGCATGCATTTAATAGTGATAGTGCCATGGTGGAAGAGGATTCCAAAGAAAATATTTCCAGGCACAAAACCAAAAAAAAGTATTAATATTAATATTATTAGGAACTACCTAAAATTAGTTATGGGTCAGCTGTGACAGTGGTTGGAGTTTAGAGAGTTTTTATATTTACTTGGGAACTGCTACACATAGAAACAGTAGGTCCGAGCATGTATTATGTCATTTGTCACCAGAGTGCTATCCCATATACATTTTTCTTAGCTATCTGAAATCAAGATACCTGCATAGGTACATGCATAGCAGATGTAGCTTGCTCTCTGCTTTGGCAGGTTAAGGGTCAATGCCTCTGTGCATTCCATAGGCAGGCCCTGAAAATATGCAAATGTACAAAACTTAATCTTGATCCTATTTATTATTTATTGGCGCAGTAATGGCACTCACCTCCACATATGAGGCAGATGGCGCTGAGGAGTCCTGTTTCAGCATCGTCCATCTCAAGTGGCAGCAGCTGGTTGGCAAAGGCAAAGACCAGGTCTGTGAGGGGTCCAAAGCCTGCATTATGCATCTGAGTGCGGTTGAGGGTCAGGCCATCAGAAAAGGTCATAGTGTCCTGCTCTGGTGTGTAGCGTGTGCATATTCGAAGGATCTGTGATGGAAAGTATGTTAGAGGTATGCATCGCAGTTGTTCCCCATCATTTCTATGTTCTACCTGTAACATTCAGTGCGTAATATATTACTGCAATATTCAGCTGCAGGACTTGTACTATTGTTAGACTGAGTATGTCATCTGTTTGGGGTGGCAGATCTCTGGGAAGACACAATAGCTACCTTTCAAACAATCCTCTTAACATCCTGGCCACTCTGTTCTGCTGGACATTGTTATGTATGACCCAATACCTGTCCTGAGCTCTTAAATTAATTTATTACTGTAAGTATGATGAACAGCACTTTTTGTTTCTTCCTAGTGTTTTCTCACAAGTGCAGGGTCTGCTTTTTTTTTTTATCAACCAAGTATTGATCCACTGGTTATGAGAAGAGTGATTGGCCCAAAACTACCCAGCCATCTTTTCATGCCTAGGGCAGGTTATAACTCAATGTCCTCATTCTTCCTAACCTGATGCCTTGCCCACTAGACCAAATTGGTTCTCCCAATAATGTTTATATATGTAAGAAATGGGGATAGGGTACCACCATAGTTTTCTCCTTTAGCCATGGGCTGATCCTGTGAAAGTATGGCTACAGTGATAATTAATTCCTACTGCTCCTTAATTCTGTATATTTCCTCATTTTTCTTAATTGCTGAGCTTTGTTTGAAAAGGAAAAGATTCCATTTACTTACCAAGATGTCGAGGCAGGCTGCTTTGAGGAGTGTGATCTGGTCAGCAATTGTAAGTGTGGTAAAGCCTGGCAACTGCTTGGCAAATTCAACTGTCTTGATGATGCACTTTGTGGACAATTCACTGAATTTGTCCCACAGATCAATGTCAAGAGATATCCGTTGATCTGAACTGTTGTTCTATTGGAGACAGGGCAAAAGAAAAGGAATTGCATTTGACAGAATAAGAATGGCTGGATTTGTTTTACAGCAGTAAACCCATATGCTTGAATCCAGAATTTGATACTAGCTTATGGGTTATATAGTTCTTTTGTGTGATGTGAGAAAGGCAATACTTTCTTTTCATGATTTCCTGAGTTTATTTTGTAACTACACCAGTGCCAGATAAACACAGTTGAAAAGGAGAAAAAGCAGACAAGGAATTGGTTAAACAAGACATAATTATATGCTTATCTAAAAAATTGACTTGAATTTGTTCAATGATCTAGGCCTATAATAAATCAGGGCTTTACATGATCTATTAAAGTGGAAATTTAAAAAACAATGTTTCCAAGGTCCCTTCTGGTGGTCCTGATATTTTGTCTACTCATGGAATAAACAGCTTTATTCCATGAGTAGATAATCAATCAATCAGTTCTGAACTGCCTATTCTCCCCCCCAAAATTGTTCCCCCCAAAAGAGGGTAGTAATCAATGAGTAGATAATCAATCAATCAGTTCTGAACTGCCTATTCTCCCCCCCAAAATTGTTACCCCCAAAAGCTTCCTGTAGTTGTCTTCTGGCTATATCATAACTAATTTTTACATATTAAATAAATTAAGTTTATATGGGAATAGTTAAGCCAAGTCTACCAACGGAAATGAAAATCTCTGCTTTAACTTTCAAAAAACATATGTTGAATCTCATCTTTAGTACATTCTATACAACCAAATGAATGGACAAGGTGATTTTTCATCTTTACTGTTCAAGATTTTTTTTAATGTAGAAAATTGCCTAATGAAACCAAGAAAGCTACCATATATACATATATGGTACTTATATGCATATAAGCCGATCTCGCATATAAGCCGACCCTTAAAAAACAGCCCCAAAATGAGGAATTTTGCAAAAACTCGCACATAAGCCGACCCCCAAATACCATGGTGTTCAACCCCTGATAAAGGAAAATCTGGAGACCCATGAAAAAAAAGATGGCGTAATTACGATGGTGTAATTACCGACATTTCCCCAAGAGCTGGGAACAGGTAAATTATAACTATTTTCGAGTAGATCCCAGCACAGAACACCCCTCCCCCAATTAACTTGGATCTGTCAGGCTATCCTGTTCTGAGCAACATGGTGGCGATCAACCGCCGAGCTCTCATGCCCTGCGAAGATGGGCCAAGACCAAGGCTCACCGTCAGAAAGATTCTGGAGGACAGGGCTTTGGGCGCGACTTCCCTGAACAGCAGAGTGAAGCCGAGAGGGAAAAGGCGGCGGGGCAAAAGTTGCGGCTCATCGTCCATCCAGGGAGAAAATGGCGCCGACTTCGTGCGCGTTTTACTTAAGGCGGCGAGGGCTGCTAAGGGCCAGCTGACAGGGAGTGCGAGAGCCAAGACTCTCATCGCGGGAAGCCACCTCGCTAAGTTGCTGCTCCGGCGCAAATTGAGGCATGGCCACCGAGAGGGAGAAGGTGGGGATTTTCCTTCCAAGCGGTCATTGAACCCACCGGACTAAAATAACTGCTGGCTGAACCAGGAGATTCCGGGTCCTCCTCACCACCATATAACGGTGGTTATAAAAAAAAAATCAGATTTATGCGTGTATAAGCCGACCCCCAAATTGGGAAAAAAAAAAAGCGTTCTAAAGTCGGCTTATATGCGAGTATATACAGTATACAGACCATTTAGTCTGAACAGAAACATATTTTTTTATTTAGAGGATTGCTTATCTCTCCATTCAGAACATCTAAGACTGAATCCTGAATCATCTATTATTTTACAAATTTCTCTAAAGGGCTATAAAGGCTTGAGTGACAAGTGGTACCAATTCATCTGGAGTTTGGAAAAGTTGTCTTGCTGAGCTTTCCCCACCCAGTCTTCTTTAGCCCTTATCTTGGCTGTCACTCACTGTGGTATATTTCCCCAACTGGCAGAGGGCAGGGAAGGTTTCCTGGTGAGCCTTGCGCACTTTCTCGATGAGTTCCTCCACCTCAGGTGTAATGATGTAGCTCTCTGAACATTCCTGCTTTGGAGCATCTTTTTTCTTCTTGTTCCTATCATTCCGGACAGCTACAAAAGAAAGCAAAGGGACAACAAACAATTAAAAGCTTCAATGAGCAGCCAATCCATTCCTCAGGCAGATTTATAAAAATGATAGCAATAGCAATAATACTTAAGACTTCTATACCACTTCGCAGTGCTTTTTACAGCCCTCTCTAAGTGGTTTACAGAGTCACCATATTGCCCCCAACAATCTGCATTCTCATTTTACTGACCTCGGCAGGATGTAAGGCTGAGTCAACCAACCATGAACCTGGTGAGATTCAAACTACCAAACTGCTGGCAATCAGTAGTCAGTAGAATTAGCCTGCAATACTTGTATTCTAACCACCGCACCACTGATTATGATGACATAATTAATATAACATAACAGGGATTTCTGGAATCAGATAATCTGAAAACAGAGTTAGTAGCACTGGTAATAAGTGGTTAGGAGATTTGGCAAAAGGAAGCCATGTCCTGCTTTTCTGCAAATGGTAGCAATACAGCTAATACAACTTTATTTTTCCTTTTCAAAAAATATACAAACTTCTCATCTTGGTTTTGGTTGCTGATCAATCTTCATTTTCATTACACAGTCAATGATCCTCAAAAATTACTAATTTTTATTAATGGCACTTCCTATCCAAAATGTACCTGATTTAATTTGTACCTGATTTAAACCTCAAAAATAAAGAGATGCCAAAAGATAGTTTCCCAACCTGGTACTCTCCAGATAGAATAAAAACTTTTCTTCTCAACAGTACTGGTCATATTGGCTGGAAATTATGGAAGTTGTAAACTGCTCAGTACCAAGTCAGGTGTCAAGCACAGAAAATCAGGAAACTCAGACAGTTCAAATGAATATATAGTTTCTCATATGCTTAAACTCTCTACAAGAATCTGATCTACTAATGGTCAAAGCAAATTGGCAGTAGGTAAGATTCAATAGAATTAAATATATTATCCAGATAGTTGGGAATATTTAAACATTGACTGAAAAAGAAAAGAAAACTGTGTTCCTGAAAGAGTATAGAGAAAAGGCAAAGAGAAGGAAGAACAACCAAGTTGCTGAGTTAGGAAGAACTAAATGGGAATGCAAGTTGATAGAAAGCAGCAGGGGTCAGAGGACAAAAGAAGTTATGTGGCATTTGCAAGAAGGTGCTGAAATGGAGATTTAAAAGATGCATTTAAAAGGGAATGTTGAAAGGAGGAAAAGTCCCAGGCCAATTGTGCATTCTTAGAATCTGAATACTAATTAAGTAAAAAATCTGAAATAATTTCCCATATTATGTAGAAGCAAGTTTAGTAAAGGAAGGATAGAACAAAATGGAATATATTAATACGTCAGAAGGAATTTCACCCAGAGAGAAAAAAGTAATGGATTTTTTTTAATCAGCATCTTCTCTGGAAGAAAGAATCAGACTTGGAAGCACAAGACAAAAGCATGCAGTAAATATTCCCTAGGACTGTTGGTTCCCAAGAATTTAAATATAATTGTTAAGAAGGCTGCAGCCATCAAAAATAGTAAAAGACTGCTTTGTTCACCTCTTGTGAGTTACCTAAAAATTTCTAATCTACTAACAACAATTCTTCTTAGTCCCAAACCAATACATACTGCCTTGATGTGCTCCAAGTAACATTAAACACAAGTTACTAGTGCAACATTATGTTAAATGGGAAATAAAAATATTTGTTGCATATTATTCCAAACTAAGAATATAAGCAAATAATCCATCCAATCCACCAAAGTATTATATTTATAAATCAATAATTTGTGTCTTTTATTATAATTTTCAATGCCCTAGCAGAAGTGGAGAAAACAAAAATGTGATTTTGTGATACCTATGCATGCCAAATATGCTCGAACGAAAGCCGAGGCAATAAAAAATAAATCTCAAAGATAAATATAATCTTATCCAGTTCTCAGAGATTCCTTATTCCCATATTTTTTGAATTATTCTGATTCCTTATTCAATTCCAAATTGCCAAAGCAGCACTTGAAGAACAATAATTACCACATTGATCATAAAAAAAACAAGAACTAAAATATATAAATTTAATAACAATCTAAGTGTGCCTTCAAACTATTAACATAAAAGTCAGCAAACATTAAAAGCATTCTAATGAATGCTGAAATTTTAAGAAGCCATTGAAATGTTAAATAAGCCTTCACTAGATAAAGATATTCCAGGATTTGAGCACTACCTAATAGAATGTATACCTTATGCTTCTGGATTCAAGCACGATTAATAACTCCATTTTCCAGAGGAGATCAAAGGGACCCAGGAGGAATAAATGGAAGGAGGCCTTTCCAAAGTATACAGGTTCCAGAATTCAGCCTAGAAGCAGCTCAATACCCAATGCCAGAATATGAGATTGCTGTCCACTGTGCATACCAGGAGGCACGACTCAGCACTCAAGATTAAAAGCACCGACTGTCAAGCCTTCTTCCAAGGTCTTCCCCACATACTACAGCAGGGGTGTCAAATTCATGATGAGTTTATCACCCCTGCTGTAGTATGTGTGGAAGATTGTCACATGACATATCACGACTTTTTCCCCTTTGCTAAACCAAGCATGGGTGTGGCCAGCGCATGACATATCCAGCCCACGGTCCATGAGTTTGACATACCTGCCAAAGCACACAGTAACAAAAGGACTAAAGAAATATATCTATTAATTTATACAAACCAAAGAGACCTTTAGTTTGACTGAATTATCTCCTCACAGTTATCCTAGAAGGGAAATCTAGAAAATCCCATATACTGCCCCTGTGATATGGGTACCATAGAAACTACACTTCCTTTCTTCTGTATTGTCAGTTCTACAGGGACATTCACCACTAATTGATTATCCCTTTTTCCTTTAAATTTATGGGGCACCCTGATAATGTTTATCTGTTAAACAATTGCAATAAATTTATCTCTCTAAAGTAGGGAAATACTGCTATATTATGTGTAAGCTTTGCCCACAAATAACTGCAATAGTTGTTGTTCTGGGGGAAGTTGAGATATTCATTTTATTGAATGTTCTTTTTTTGATCAATGACCAAAATAAAGTTTCTGTCTGTCAGAAAGAAGTTATCACTTCCAGTCCATTATAGTTACATGATAATTCAGCAGCAAAGTAGGGAAGGAAGGAAAGAAGGAAGGAAGGAAGGAAGGAAGGAAGGAAGGAAGGAAGGAAGGAAGGAAGGAAGGAAGGAAGGTAGGTTGGTTCAATCAAAGGAACTATCTTAATTAGGAAAAACATGGATCAACAACTTTCCAATCTAAGCTGTCCTGCTCTCATAATTTCTGTCTTGTCTGTTATGGTCTTCTCATAAATTTTCATACTTCATCTTTTTCTTTCTCTCTATTAATGCTTCCTCAGACTTATTTCAGCCTGCCATTTTACATACTTTACTAAATATCCACTACTTGTTCACTAACCTAACAAGAACATTCTTTAGACCATTTTCAGTGTGAGTTGTTTAAGAATGAGCTAACTAAGCTAACCAGTTTTTAGTTTGTGTGACTGATTATTAATTAGATATATTATTCCATACTTTTAACTTAAATCAAATAACCTACTAGAAACTTTAAAACAAGTGAAGCTTCAAGTTCCAATAAACAAAAGAATTTCAAGGCAGCAGCTACTAAAATAATGGAAATTAATCTACAGAAAACAAAACTAAGTACAGTAATGTTGGCTGTAACAACATAAGCAGGTGTATCAGATTTGAGGCACAATTTTGTTTTGTTTTTGCATGCTGGATTTACGGAAGCATTACAAAGTCTTGTTTGTTATTGTCATTTTCTGTTTGGTGTATTTTTATAAAAATCCATATGAGAATATCCTGGTGGAGGAAGCAAAACAATTCTTTTCAAACAGCAAGGATTCTTGGTTTTTATTTTCTAGGAAAAAGAATCTTCCTTTAAATTAATACAAGTGGTGAGGGAATGCCAGATGTGTCTTTCGCTTGGGGTAGGCTGGTACATATCACTGTCCTGCTGATGGAGGAGGGGGTGGGGGCGGGGATAATTCGGAAATCAGTCATGTCTGCCTGGCAAATTCAATAAAGCACAGACCAGACAGCCAGTTAGGAAGGGGGGGAATGCATCCATCATCACATAGAGGTTGTGGGGTAAGAAAAAGCAGCTGGCATGAGGAAAAGTGAAGAACACCAAAAGAAATGAGTAAGGGAGGGATTCAAAAGCACATTGTGGGATGTATGGATGTGTATGTACATGCGCATATCTTGAAAGCAGTCTTGATTAAAGTGGTCCACATTTTTGATTCCTGGCCTCTCTCTACCACACTGTATTTTTTTCCCTACCAGAAATTTCTCCCCACAATGCCTAGGAGAAAGATGGATGATTTCATTTTCTCACTGAGACCTCAGAAAGTATTGGTTATAATTGGAATCCTTAGTCTCCCTATTGCCACACGCTTCATCAGCAGGTAACATGCCCTATTTGTTAAAATCTGGGGAACAAAACCAAAAAAACCCAAAACTTCTCATCCCCTCTTTTTCTACCCTCTGTGGCAGACATACTTAGTTCTTGGAAATATACAGTCACACTCCTGGATTCCATATTGTTAGCAAGCTAAAAAGAATATAAAGTCACAAAGAATACACTCTGCCCACATTTCTTTTTTCATCATCCTCTTTTCCTCACATTTGAATGAACAGGGCAAAAGAAACAATAGGATTTGGGATGCCCCAAATTAACCATTGATTCTCTACACATTTGAGACATTTCTTTTCATTCCATGGATTTATCAGTCCAACCCTTGTAAACTGGGGTTCTGCCCCCCACCCATTACAGTCGGGAGCCATGACAACTAAGCACTGCAGACGCCAGGAGGGTCCTGTCTGCGTCATTTATCTCTGACATCATCAATCATGGTTGCCTGGGAAACACCCTCAAAATTAGAACAAAGCAGAGGGGTAAGCCCCCTGCACCAGGCCTTTGGGAGAAAACTAGAAAAATTCCCAGGTTTCTTTTTCTTTTAGATAGAAAGAGAATGCTATTTGACAAAATATGCTAATGTCAACTTTTGGAAGAGTAGCTCAGTTAAGAAACAGTCACAGAAAAAAGAGTCATCCATTTCTCCCACCTAACATACAATTTTGTTTAAAAAAAAAATAGAACCAGCAAATCAGTCTTTTTTCTAGCTGACGCTCTCTGGTTTTATTCAGACTGTTCCCTTAATGTGGAATTGCAAGTTGGGAATTATGGGAATTAAGTCTTTAGCTCCTCTAGATAATATCAGATGGAATTAATTTTTGTTGTAAGATTGCAAATTGAATAATACTTATTTCCATAATAAATGATAATAAGATATCTGTTTTTTTGTATACTTAGATGACCTGTCTCCCTCACCTTAATTTTTGTTCTCTCTATACTATAGAATCAGCAATTGTCTCATCTTTCTTTTCTACCCACTTCAACTTCTCCCTTTCTGTCAGTTCATTTCCTTCTTTCCTTCTAGGACCATTGAAACTCTCACCTTCAGAATTCTATATAGCTGAGGATTTTATACAGCATTTTGATTTGAAATTATAATTTGAAAATGACTTAGCAAACTGGCTTTTAATTTTCAATGGATAACTGAGATTTATGTCTGGGTCTTCATATGGATGGACATTTGAAATTTGCTATTATATCAAAATATTAATGATCAACAACTTAGCCACCTCATCTTTCTTTTCTTGACCACTCACTCACATTCTTTGGACATGCCAACTTCAAAGCACTTCTGTAGGCGGCAGTACTGACAGCGGTTCCGGGTCACTTTGTTGATGATACAGTTCTTGTCCCGATGACAGGTATATACCATGTTCTTTTGGATACTACGACGGAAAAAGCCCTATAGGGTTCAGAAAAGAAAAAATGGCATGAACAAATCAACTCTTTCTTTTCTATGGTGTGGAAACATATGACTTGGCATCTTCACTTTGCTGCAGTATCCTTGCTCCTTGAGAGCAAGTATAGCATTTTTTTAAAAAAATCACAATGTCTCCAATTCAGAATTAACCAAAACTTTTGTGCTAGGCTTTAGACAATTATCATGTCACTTGCCACTAGCCTTTCTGGGCAGATTTAGCTAATGGTATTAAAAATGTTACAGTTCAACCATTTCAAAAATTGGGTATAATGTTTTGAGATCTTAGGTATTAAAATCAATAATGGTATGTATGAATTATCTATCATGTTCATCAATGTGTTCAGGACAGCATAATATTTATTCATTCATTCATTCAATTATGTGGCCTCCTATCTCAAATTGACCCTCGTGGCTAGCAGGAGTAAAAAAAAATATACAACAAAAAATCAGCAATAAAAATGCAAAATAAACAGCCAGGATAAAAACAAAACAAAAAAGAACTGTATATTTGCTTTCATTTGTGGAAAAAAAACCCTATCAATATAAGTACAATGAAAATAATATGAGGTCCTTGTATTGTCTATCATCCCAAACCTGCTCAGATAATGGCAAAGTTATATGACCTCAGATTACATGTTGTATCTATAGTTTTTTCATTGTCCAAATAGTACATGACATATATTTTTGTCAATAATCCTTATAATAGCCTTATAAAATAGATCAATACTTTTATCTCATATTGCAGATCAAAATAATTACTAAAAAGTCAGTAGCAGATATACCTAATTCTTCTCTACCTCAACATTATATGATAATAGTCATAGGCCCTGACCCACCTTATATCTGTTACAGAATTAACTGGAATTAAACTTATAGAGAGATAATTTAGAAAGATATAATAGCTGAGTGTTCATATTATGTAAGATTTTCTCTCACACACCCAGACTATCTTCTTACAGAGTAAAATCTTCTTATATATAGTGTGCTGAGAATCAATTTAGTCTTCTGTTCTGTCTTCCAAAAAATTGTGGAATTTAAATAGGAATGCCGTCAATCCTCAATTCAGTGGAGAAAAACTGCAGTTTAATCAATAACAACTTCACCCCAAATGAATAAGCCTGGTAGATCTTCATGATTTTTAAGAACATTTTAAATACAGGATATGTATACATAAAAGTTTGCCACTTACAGACATATAATAGACATTCTCATGTCCTACCAGTCCATTAAATCTCTCTCTTAATCTCTTTCTCTTTCTCTCTCCCTCCCTCCTTCTCTCTCTCCTCTCTTTCTCTTTCTCTCTATGTGTACATATAAACATACATACTTATATACCAGAAGTGGTTTACCCAGCTACCTTTGTGTCTAAAATGAGACTACAACTTATGATCTCCTAGTTATAACATGATGCCTTAGTCCCTAGACCAAACTGGATCTCTAACTGTATGAAAATAGGGCTTCATGTATGTTACTTGCAAAAATAACCCACCTAACTTGGGACACACAGATTTCATACTCAAAACAATGCAAGAAATTAAAGATTTTAACAAGGAAAAACAAATAGAGGAGGAAGGGGAGAGGAGAAATGGAAAATATTTTATTATTTTAAATGACTTAATAATTTTATTTTATTAAATTTATTTGATTAAAATTAATTTAACAATGACTTTTCTTAGAAACCAAAAGCCCACACATGTACAAATAATCTAAAACCAATTTCTAAAGGTAATCTTACAATTTTAATCTGACTTTGAAACAAAAAATATAGTAGAGAAATAGCTTTTATTTTTAACAAAAAGGGGGCTCTTGATGCACCTCACTAGTGCACTTAAAGCAGAAGCCACTTGATATGGAAAGGGAAGGAGGAAGAGATAGTAAACACAGAAGCAGCCAGACTGCTGTTCAGGAACCCAGGGGAATGAATCCCTTAATGAGATTAAGGGACTTGGGGTGAAGAGGAAGAAAACCCTTTCTTTGTGTCAGAGGCATATAGAGTTCTCTGTTAATGAGCTGGAGGGAAAGATCAGCTGATTGAACCATGTCTCTCTCCTCAGTCTGATCTCTGACAGCTTAACTCACAAAGTCATGATGATGGTCTAATGCAAGTGGGAGTATATGCTGAACAGGTAATGCATAGCAGTTCATCTTTTTTACATCCTGGACTGTGGAGTACATTTAAAAATAATAGATAACATATCATGAATGGAACAGAGAAGAAATAAATAACTGGTAGCCTCTATTGCAATTCCAATCAACCCCAACCAATCAAGCAAATGGTTATATATAATGGGAGTTGTAACCAAAATATCAAAGGACATCAAAGTGGGAAAGATTGGCACAATATACAACATATGATATAATAATAATATAAACACACACACACACACACACACACACACACACTCCGGAGCTCTGTTATCAGCTGCAGAGGCTTTCCCTGAAGGTCCTCTGATGGCGAAACGGAGGCCAGGGACAATGCGCGCATCAATCCTGACCTCGTTTCTCAGATGCAGAGGTCTTTCCAGAAGGCCATAGATGGCAAAACGAAGTCAGGAGGCACCACACACATCAATCCAGAACCCGTTTCTCAGCTGTAGAGATCTTTTCTGAAAGCCTCTGACAGTGAAACAGAGACTGGGGCGACATGTGCAAGCAGTGGCAAGTGGCCACAGAAGAAGTGGGCTGGCAAGGCAAGGTAAGTGTCAGGGTGTACGAGGCCTGGTAAGAAGGATAGCTCCACCACTTCCATCCCCACCTCAGTTTAATTTTTACCCATGTGCCTCAGTCCTCCCAATGCATCCTGGAGTGGGTGGGGTCTTAACTAGGGCTTATTTATTAATTGGGCACAAAAGGAAAAAGTCAAGCTAGGGTTTACTTTCAGGGTAGTTCATGTTTTCGGGGGAACACGGGCATTTATATATGCTGTTCTACATACGCTCACACATGCCTTCATCTCAGAGCCAACAAAGCATAAAACTCAATATTTCCTAGAGAAGTGGATGGATTGGAAGCTCTCAAATCTTCCCAGCTCTGTAAAAAAAAACCAGTTCTACTCCTCCACATTCTTAAAGTCACAGGACATGGGCAAAATTCATGATGACAGTTGCCAGATGATGACTGGACACTTCATCAAATACTCTTGAAGCCCTCTGAAATAGTTGGAAAAGAAAGAGAAAATGTCCCTTTTGGGCCAGAAAAAACATCCGCTAGTCATAGCTGATACTAGAAACTATGTTCTAACATTTTTTACTTTCTCTAAATCTCAGTGCTTGCATTAGGATTCTGCATTCCACAATTCTTCTTTGGAACCTGTATATTTGAGTGACCCTTATTCTCTTTAGCTTTCCTGCTGTAGATATGCCTCCATCTATTTTCACTCTCACCTTGCATCCTTCACAGGCGCTAACACCATAGTGGTAGCCAGATGACTTATCCTGACACACAAAGCAGGGTTTGTAGATTCGGGGCAGTGGGGGTGGTGAAGGAGGACTGGGTACAATCTCTTCTGAGCTGGTACTTTGTGTTTCAATGGCTACAGAAAAAGAGAGAAAAAAAACACATGAAAGTACTGGTGACGTTTCAAATCTATCTGGAACCTATATGTGAGTTACTTAATCAATTCTTTAGTTATGCTACTTTTGAGCCAAATGTCCATGGCATTGCTTGATTTTCCAGTGCTTGATATGAAATGATGCTGTTAAAAAGGATTTGGTTTAATATATTCTAGAGAAAAAAAGATGAAAGATTGGTTCATAGAGTCTATCTTGGCTTCTCATTCACATGTACATAGAGGTTAATGCTCTTGATGTGGAATATGATGCTGAACTCTTGCAAAATGGACATAAATGAGGAAGAACTCTGCAAGAACATGCTCTTAAAATGCTTGCATACCAGAAATGCTTACTCTATCTACCTTATCATATCATTATTTTAGATTAAAAAAAAAAACCTCCCAACATTTCTGTTGAAGAATATTGGCATGAATGAAAAGAGGAAGATACATTTATAAAATTATCTACAATAACAAACTGATTGCTTGCTGTCTTTGAAATTGAAATGGGCCCTTTGCTTCGACTATGGATTTTCAGAAAGGAATATGGAAATGGAGAAGGGGAAATATTCTGCAAAGCCTGGAAAGGTTGCTGATCAAAGACAGTCTTGATATAAACACCAGTTAGCTTCTTGGGCCCACCACTTTGTGGTTTTAACAACATCATTTAAGAGTGAACCATCTCACCATGTTCTGTTGGGGAATGCTTTCCAGTAACTTATATTTTGGCCAGACAGATTTTGCAACCTAAAAGCTTTTAACATAACAGATACTTCACAAGGAAAATGGAAAAGGAATGCAGTAGCCCAGTGAGTAAGAAGAAGTCCCAATTCTGTAAACCTGAAGGCCTGAAAGTTTTGAAAGCCGCCTCCAGCATGCTTTCTTCAAGGGAGGGATGGCATCTCTTCAAGATGTAATCTGACATTTTCAAGCCAGTGAAATAAAATCTGGAGTTAAGCCAGCCATAACCAGTCCCGGGTGCATTAAATCTTGGTGTTGCAGCTTAAGGTGGTGGAGGAGAGAAAGTGGTGGTGGTGGGGGAAGGAAGGCAAGCAGCAAAGCAATAATTAGGCTTCCCAGAGTTGAAAGCAAAAAGGGTTGGATTTGAATGAGGAATGATAAAACCATAATAAAAAAGTGTCCCAGAGCACAGACAAGTGCTTTTTCCTTTCAGCAAAACAATAACTAATTCCATCTTCTTATTTGTGTTAATTTCCACTAAGTAATATACAGTATAAAATAGGGAATCATCTACCCATCAAAGGACAAGAAAGGGGCAAAAATTTCAAGTTGTGCCACAAGAGGTATTTAATATTAGTTAGATATAGAAATAATTAATGGTAAGCAGGCTTAAACCATAATTTCTACAGAAAAATGGAGAAATAGCTTCAGAATTAACAATAGCTTCATTTAACTGGGATAATGTGAGTAGGAAACTGGCTAATATCTCAGCTTCTAAAATAAAATGTTTTATTGAGTAACACGGGAATGGGCAGCCAGGATTCTGAAAGGCTAGTCTTCAAAAAGTAGACAGGGAAATAATTCCATACATCAGAATTACATCAGTATAAAAGCATGCAAGCTCCCAGGTTATACATAACTCATCAGCAGGCAAAATGAAAGAGGTACTTAAAGAAGTGAAGGAAAGGGTGATTGGGGCAATCAAGATAAAAGGATGGCATTTCTCAGCAAGGAAACTGAACTGGGCACTTGTTTTGGGATTGCAAGATCTTTTTATATATTTCAATTTGATGATTCTCCTGAACTCAGCCTTGGTTCATGCCTTTCAGGTATCAAGCAGGGGCCGTAATATTTTTGTTCTGCTTTGGCTGGTAAGCTAGTGTTTTATGTTTAAGATATTAGCCTGAGATCTGATTTAGGATTTAGATTCCCATTGGTCAGGAAGCTTGCTAGATGTTATCATTCTGCTTAACCAATTTTGCTTAACTATCATCTGCTTAACCAATTTTCAAGGTTGTAGTGAGGATAGCCTGAATTTGTCAGAAGCCAGTTTAATTTGGCATATAAATCTTGGCCATGTTCTCGTTGGATCAGTACAGTGAGGGCTGCTTTTGAATTACATTTGGAAAAGACAACCAATGCAAAATGCTGCTGCCTGGGTGGTATTGGAGATCTGTTACATGGAATATATTGCTTTACATTTTTTAATTTGGACTGCTTTGCAGTTTGTTTCCAATTTGAAAAAAAAATCCTTTTTCATTTTTAAAACCATAAGTTTTAAATCTTATGGGGTCAGTCCATCTGGATGATGGATGATTTCCCTACAACGCTGCTATCATGCTGAGATTATTGGCAGGACTTCCATGGTATAATGGGTGAAGGCCTTTTCCTCTGAGTGTTTACTCTTCCAAGGTAATTTTTAGTCTTCTCTTCCATCTATCAGGGTGAACTATACTCCTTCAGGTTTCTATGCTGAATTGAATGTTGGCATACTCTCAGTTATTTTATTTAAGTGTTTTGCCATTAAAACAGATTAAAGAATAGCATCACTCAATTACTGTGAAACAAATCATTGGGTTGAAAATTAATAGTTTACCATTTTTATTAATTTTCATGTATTTGGGTTGTTTAGCAGAACCCTAATGTAATAAATAACATAAGGCAGCACAAAAGATAAGAATGTAATGTAATTGTATGTGGTTAAATATACATTACATTAATGTGGTTAATTCTTATCTAGAACCTGTTTGCACCACAGATTAACACCACTTCTAAGAAAACTTCTATCCAATGATATTTAGATTCACATGGAGACCATCCTCTAAATTTCCAGCAGGCTGTCCTCTATCTCCATGAAATGCATCAATCCTCCTGACACTCACATACATAAATAGGTTTATTGACATACCCTCCACTCTGGCACAGCCTATTTCAAAAGGCTTGATCCCCCCCATGACTCCTGGTTGAAGAAATAGTTCTGACTCCACACAAATAAGACAAGAAGATAAAACTTGCCTTCCTTAACAATCTGGGGAAAGGTGATTTAAGGTTGGGGGGCAGAGAAAAGATTGGGGACAGTAACTTGGAGGTTGCGCTATTGCACTGAAAAGCTGCAAGGGAAGAAGTCACATGAATTTGGCAAATCACAATGGCTGCTCCAGGCTTGCATGTGCACTGGGCAACAATAACAAAAAAGCATAGCCACCATATGTGTGAAATGTTTGCTGCTCCCCCAGACATGAAAAGGTTAAGGCATTTGGCTGCACATCCACAGCTCCTTTCCTGTAGGATGTCTGCCGATGTTTTTCTTCAAGTTATAGTCCGGAGTAAACCAGTCAGACAGGATATTAAAAAGCTTGGCCCCATTCAGGGAGAACAGGCCTTCAGATGGGAAAGGCCTCCAGGCCAGTCCCCCAAGGATGGTTTTGATTACCTCCTTTTTAGCCAAAAAACAAGCAATCTCCTACACGTACATACGTACATGTGCGCATACACACACATACACAATTCACAGGGAAAGGAGCCAGGATGTGAGCCCAGCAAACAAAAGAGCTGGCACATGCCAGGAGATTTGACATGAAAGGGGATGCATTGAATGGGGCCTCTACTCAGGAAGAGGCTCACAGCTGGGGAATGCACCCTGAGGATTTCCACCAACTCACAGCCCATAACATCCCCACCCTGACAGTGCAAAACACAAGGTTTCTCTGGACTAATCCCTCCCTCTGTTAACACACATAAGGCGTGGCTCAGAGCCAACTGCAACTGAGACTAGAGGCACACAGCTGTGCCACAGAAAAGCAGTAAGGAAAACAGCTGTACAGCTGAGGCTTGATTTCCATTCCTAATTCTGGGCAGGATAATAATGGTCAACTAGGAGCAGAGTCAAGAAGGCTTGTCTGATCTGGACTCCCCAAACTATGACAATGAGTTAATTATAAGGTAAAAAGTTACTCTGCAGATAATCAGAACTCTCGTGTTATCAGAAATTCATTGCATACCTGTGGAACTTAAAGTAAATATTAGCTACAAAGTCACAAAAGAAGACATCATTGTTTTAAAGAGTTGCAGACACAAATTAAGTTGAAGGACCTCTGGTAATTAAATCAGAAATGCTGCACAGCCTTACATTTTGGAGGATTCCAAAATATGATTATGTCCCTCAGCCAATGTGGCATAATCTAGGAAAGGCTTTATTATATAATTCTACTGAGTAAATTTATTAAAACTCAGAATTTCTTACACAGGAAAAGAACTATACAAGTTTGGGTTAGGAAAATTGGGGCTCTTATGTTAGGACAGTACTGTAGCCTTCTGGAATGGGAAAACATGGAGAACAAGTTGAGTCTTTGGTTTTGATTTTGAAAATAATTTAATCTGGAAAATAACCATGGAAGAAGATGACAAAGGTCCAATAAGTAAATTTTCTTTATCCTTATTTATATCTCTCAGTCTATTGAAAGAGGGATTCATACTGGCCATGGTAGATGCGTAGATACTCTCCATAAGTGGGGTAAAATACCATTGTGGAATTGTAATTGTGTGGCAGAAAAACAAACCATCCAACATATAGTGTCAGACTGTCAAAACAGAGGCTATAGCTGTAATAAATGAAGCAAAAACTATACCTGTAATCTAGACATATGTTTATAATATTTTATATTTCATATTTTGTATTTCTATCTTCTGTGTTTTTATCAAAATATGATGTGAATATGACATACCATAAATAAATAAATACATCTTAATCCAGCAATAGATCTCTGAAGAACAACCCAAATGTCTTGAAGTACAAGAACATATTCTGATTCAGTGATGGACTTTTAAGAGTTGCCATACAGCAGGGAGTTAACAGTAGGCAGTTAAAAGTATGCGGAAACATCTAGATTTTCTGATTCTGCGACCTCTTTTTTCTCCCTTTTCCTCATTCTTTGTCTTCTGCGTAAAAAAAAAATATTTAAGCTTCACAGCTTAAATATTTTAAAAAAATATTTAAGCTTATTCTGAAGGTTGGTGAAATATAGGAGAATTATAATCAATGCATTATGAGGCATTTATGGTCAATTGTCAATGGTCAAGACATTGAGTATATATAATTCAACATATTTTAAGTAAGTCACATGTGAGCACTTCATTATATCTGAAGAAAAAAACAAGCTTGTGGATTTATACTTTCCTCTACTTGATTGTCTGCTTCTCTTTTTCTTTCTCTCTTAAATGTTCTAGATCTTAAGAAATTTTCTTGAATGCACACACAGACAACACATGCCATACCTTGTTTCCTTTCTAATGTCTGCCATATCTTGTTTCTTTCTAATGCTTGCAATTTTGCCATATACATCAAAATTTTATAAACATTGATGTCACCAAATTAAACATGAAACAATGGATGGTGTACATTTATTTTTGAACTATAAGCTTATTAAGCTGATTTAGAGGAGATGAACTTGGAGACAACCAGTGCTTCCTACATAACTATGTTCTAAAGCAGTGTTTCTTCAAACTTTTTCTCTCAGGACTTCTACCCAATTTTAAACATGATGGAGGACTCCAAAAAAGCTTTTGTTTATATACTGATATTTATACTGTAATAAAAATTAAATTATGCATTCATTGACACTATCATTTGTTACAATTGTTTGATTTTAATATTGTATTATTTTTCAACATAAGCTAGCAAATGGTTTTGAGGACCCCTGAGATAGTCTCAGGGATTTCAGGGGTCCAAAGATCACACTTTAAAAGCCATTGTTCTAAAGGTTAGTTCTAGCTCCCCCAATCAATTTGGAAAAAATATTTTCCCAAATTTTCTTTTCATACTGAGCTTATCAATTTTACCAATCTTAATATCATACCAAAAGCAATCTTGCAATTTTATTGTCTTAGCAAAAAATCCAACATCAACTCTAAAGTGCTAATTTATTACCATTTTCTGAGTCAATATTTCCAAGTAACACTACTTTTTAAAATATTTCTAGAAGTTTTGCTTTAGATTTTAAGAAACAGTAGCTGCCCAATCTACCTAACTTGGGATCTTAATTCTTCAAAATGGGGTAGTTGCCAAAAAGAAAAAGCTATTCAGCACCTTACAAACAGGCATTCGAAAAGGGAATGTATAATTCAGAATGGATTGTTTCCAGCACCCCCGCTGTTGTAGACAAAGACAAAAGGCAAAGCTAGTAGCTGGAACAACGAGTGACTGTTCCCCTGGCCAAGAGAATGATTGTTGGGTTACCCAATTATGCCCATAGAGGAGCGAATTAACTGTTCCCTGACATGCCCTTACTGGGTTGATGCCCACCTCCTACCCAAAGACAGAAAACAGAGTTTGCATTATTTGACAAAAACTGCAGGTGGGGGAGAAGAGAAGTCCATGGCTTCTGGATTTTGCAGAGGAGGAGACTGGAGCATCATGCTCCCCATTCTATTTTCACAATCGTCCCTTTAACTCACAGAATTTGAGGAGGGGAGAAATATTCCAAGGAAACTTTTCATGATCCTCTATTTTCATTGCAAAATAGGAAATGTTGCCAATGTATATCTGTAGAATCACATTTTAAAATGTGAATTCTTTAGTCTTTGTGAACAAACATTTGCAAAGATTGCTCATCTTAGACTGGCAGCCCATCTTCTCTCTTTAGCCACATCCATCCAGCAGCATGTGCTACTAATTTTATGAAGTTACTTAAAGTAATGGATATGAATGAATAAAAAGAGGACTTCTGACCATATATACATGTCTTCCCTTATCCTTGAAGACAGATTCCACAAACTTATACCTAAAAACCAGGCTTTACTTCTAGAACATAAGGCAGGTTTAGTATTGTCTCACATCTCTTGATAAAATTTGGAGAGCACACTCAAAAAAAGCAGTTTAAAAACACAATCCAAAACTCTTTTGAACTTCTTAAACCTGTTTTATTTTTTATAACATTTATGATCATTTTCCACACCTTATCCACATAATTTCAACAAATGGGATGGGGATGGGAAGGAAAAAATGCCAGAAAAGTCATTCTGCTAAAAGAAAATTCTTAAGAAAATAATCAAAAGAAGTGCAGACAAGATTGGTTTCCATTTGGCAGAAAAATGCCACCATTATCTTTCAATAATCTAGCTAAACCCGAAGTCAAATGAGAGAACATCCAAAAGTCTGTCAGAGGGACAACCATTACTGCAAATGACATCATAGAAGTAATAGTCCACTTTTCCATCTCACAAATTTTATTTATCAATGGGCACTGGAAAGCACTGGAAAATTAAAAATAGAAAATCTTGCACAGTAAATGTATGTATTATTAATTTCAATGTTCCAGAAAATGGAGCCACCTAGAAGATTCCTTAACTATGCATAAAAATGGCAAAGTTTTGTCAATTATAAAATGCAGGATGAAGAATTTGCTCAGAACAATTGTTCTGTTAACTGAGGAACAAAGCAGGTATCATAGGAGCTGCTATACATATAGAATAAGACATTATCTTAGGCAAGTAGATTTTATAGATTAATAATATACTTTGTGGTAAAGTTCCCTCTGACTATCTTAACCAAGATGCCAAACAGATGATATTATTAGGTTGTCACAATATTGTGAGAAAGATGAAAACATTTTTCTATCTGTAACCTATTCCAGTGAAGTAAAGAAATAATACCTCCTGATTAATTCACTGAGAAAGATGGAGTTTATTTCCAAAGCTCCTTGGAAGCCAGTAGCAGAGGAGGTATCAAAAACAGCAGTTGACTAAATATGGCTAAATTCAACATCATATTTGTCTGTGAAACATGGTTCAATGTATTTCTCCCTGGCTCCATTACCACAGTAAGAGACTATCATGTTTACTGATCAGATCGTGAAATCCGAAGAGGAGGTGGTGTTGCTATCTTCTATAAAAAGTCCTTACATCTAAAAAACATCCAAGTTACCCAAGACCTTGCTCTTCCTGAGACCACTGTCTTTGAACTGTCCTTAAATATCACATTTCGATTCTTACTATGTTACAGAGCCCTGATTATGACATCAAACATGTAAACAAGCTAAATTCACTACTAACATTGGCAACATCCTGCCCACACACTTTTATCATTCTTGGTGACTTCAATCTACCTCACATGAACTGGACCCTAAACAAATGTAAAACTGAACCCATACGTGCAACTTTCTACAATGCTGTAACAAACCTGGGACTGGAAAAACCAGTAACCAACAATACTAGACTTAACAACTGCCTCAATCTCATCTTCTGCAATAGTTTGAATTCAATTTACTGAATACAAATTAAAGAATCCTTTTCCAACAGTGATCATATTATGACAGACTTTTGTCTCAACACACATCCCACAGAAAAATCAACACAACAATGTGATCCCCAATTATAACTTCAAAAAAGGCAACTATGATCTTATAAACAACAATCTCTCATCCCTTGATTGGCAGTTTCTATTCACTGGATGCAATACTGTTGAAGACCATTACAACATATTTTTACTT
>BHFT01001305.1:0-23900 GCA_004320025.1 Laticauda laticaudata | reverse complement strand
TTTGGCAGAAGGTTACTCTTTACTCATTTCTTCAGATCTTCAGTTAGTGATTTTTGGGAACCAGATCTGTCTTCACACAGATCTTCTTGTCTTCAGGCATATATTAGGCTGAAGGTAACTATGAAAATCTTTTGGCAGAAGATTAATCTTCACTCGTTACTTCAGATCATCAGCTAGCAATCTTAGGGATTAGGTCTGTCTTCTCACGGAATCCCTTGTCTTTGGTTAGCGATCTTAGAAATTAGGCCACTGCGTGAATTAGCAGGGTTGCACTCTGAGATCAGGATCTCCAATGTGGGTTTTGAGAATTGCAGATGATCGATAATGGAGGCAGCAATTTGGGCAGCAGTTTTACTGGAAGGTAAGCACTCCAGGATCAGGCTCAAAGCCGTTGGAAGTTCACCAGTTTAATTATCGCATTAAACAAGAGGAAAACCTTCTATGCAACAATTCTACCCACGCTTTTCTGCCTTTGGCAGAAAAACAAATCTGGTTACATTGCCAATGTTAAAAGCCGATACAAAAATTTATGCCACCGGATAAAGACTGAATGTACCAAATATCATACTAAAAAAGAGGAAAACCATCTACGCATCAATTCCACACACACTTTCACCAATGATGTAAACAACAAACTAAAAGACTCAAGGTCCATCCCACCCCTGAAAGGACCTAATGGTAAAGACAACACCATTAAAGCCAATCTCTAACACATTCTTTGGCTCAGTATTTGTAAACAGCAATGGATCATGCCTAGTATTTCCTAGTCAAACCACAGACATCTACAATTATCTAATACATATCGATTTTATGGTAGACAATGTTGAAAAAGCACTATGCAATCGAAAACCATCTCTATCTATTGGACTGGACAGAATATGTACCTACTTCTTCAAAAAGCTACCTACTGCCATTGCTGAACCTCTAAGCATAATCTTTGAAAATCTTTCAGGACCAGCTCCTTGCCAAAACTATGGTCACAAGCCATGGTCATTCCCATCTTCAGAAAGGGAGACCCCAGCATAGTTGAAAATTACAGATCAATCTCTTTATGCTGTGTCACCGTGTAAAGTCATGGAATCATTATTAACCAATCCATTATCCTCCACTAAGAGAAAAACAACCTCCTCTCTACCAAATGGTTTGGTTTCATAAAAAAACTATCATGTAATCTGCAACTCTTACCACTGCAAAAACATTGGACTACAAACTCAATCAGGGCAAGCAAAAGATGCAATCTACATAGACTTCTGTGAGCCTTTGATTAGCTGGTACACAACAAACTAACTCCTAAACTAAAAATCTTACAGTATCTCTGGACACCTGCATACTGGATAGAAGTATCTGTCAAACAGACACAAATGGTCAAAATTGGGGACGGTCCTATCAAATTTCTGTACCTGTCAACAAGTGGGTGTCCCCGAAGGCAGTGTTCTAGGACCAACTTCTTTTCATACTCTACATAAATGACCTCTGTGATTATAGTTAAAGGCAACTGCATTCTCTCTCTGATGATGTTAAAGCTTTTCAACACCACAGACAATACTGGTTACGCCCTTCAAAAAGATCTTGACTATGTAATCAGAATGGTCCAACAAATGGCAACTCAAATTCCACAAATAAGTGTTCTATCTTAATATTGCAAAAAAAAAATCAGAATTAAAATACAAGCTGAAATAGTCAAGACCTCGTTGATGATCCAAACTCTGTCAAGGATCTTGGAGTACTCATTCTCAAATGTCCGTGTGCAAGGGCCCACTGTAACGACGGAAGCCAAAAAGGCGTTAAGAGTTGGTTAAATCTAATCCACATAGCTTTTTCTCTGGTAATATTAGCACTAATAACTAGAGCTATACAAAATATTTGCTAGACGCAATACTCGAATACAGCTCATCCAGCGGAACCACATCACATATTCTAAAATATTAACACCGTTGAGAAAGTTCCAGAAATATTTCACAAGAAAGAGTTTCTCCCTCCTCTACTTGTTTGCAGAATACTTATGCCACCAGACTTGAAATTCTAGACCTAGAAAATCTAGAACTACACCACCTTTGGTCCAATGTAAGCATAGTATATAAAATCATACATTGCAATGTCCTACCTGTCAATGAATACTTCAATTTCAACCATAACAAGAGCAAACAATAGATACAAACTCAAAGTTAATCGCACCAAACTTGATTGCAGGAAATACGACTTCAGCACCAGAGTGGTCAATGTCTGGAATACTCTACTTGACTCTGTGGTTTTTTTTCTGCAAACCCCAAAATCTTCAACATTAGACTGTCTACTATTGACCTCAGCCCTTTCCTAAGAGGTCTGTAGGGGGCGTGCATAAGTGCACCAATGTGCCTACGGTCCCTGTCCTATTGTTTCTTTTTTATATTTTTTATTTTTCTTATATGCATCCATGTATTCATGACTATGTTTTTACTTATACCTATTATCTTGTAAGCAATTGACAAACCAAAGTAATAAATAAAATAAAATAAATAAACAATAGAGAAAATTGAGCTTTGTTTTGTAATTATGGAGCTAGAAAATCAAAAATTTCTTCTTTCTATTCTTTCTTTCTGCACTTCTGTCTTTTGTCTTTCTTTTTTTCTCTCCCTGTCTTTTCTTCCTTTATTTTTTATTAGTTTTGTGTTAGTTTTTATGCTTTGCATGAAAGCCTCCCCAAGAAATGGGGAGTTCCATCATTTCTCGATCCCATGTCTACTGCAGCTTGTGGGGGCTGAAATTGAAATTTGGAGGAGCTTGTTTTGAGAAAAAACCCAAAGCCTGCTCCCTGTTCTTCCAGATGATACATCAGATACTTTTGTTAATAAATAACTCTGCTCAAGAGCTTATTGTAAAATTTGATTTCTGTGAGAAAGGCAATTTTTATAGTTTCAGAATTAAGCAGGCTTACTTTATTCTTTATTTTTTATATATTTTTACTTTGTCTATTGCTGTTCCTCTCAGAGAAGCCCAAACAGTTGTATAGGAAAGATGGGGTAGATGGAAGTCTGAAATTAAATCATCAGTATCAAACCACCATTATTGCTTAAAAACCATAATGCCCAAATTACAAATAAAGTTCTGTTTTTTAAATAATCTGAAAGACAAAATTGATAATAGGAAAGTTCAGTTCATCCCTAGAATGGGTTTGCTGGGGGTGGGGTGAGGGGAGAGACTTTACCAAACAGTTCTTAGGAGACAGTATAATTAGAATGCTGTAACTGGGAAATCCTATTCTTGTTCCATGACAATCTATATGTGCCAAAAATGTAAAGTATCTGTGGAGACTCTCAATTGTCCAGGTCATGGTTGTCACAAAGGTGCTTTTCCAAAAGGCAGCTGGATTGTCTTGTTTTTTTCCCCCTGAAAATGCTTCTCATCCAGTAAGCTTATTTAATTCATTATTCAGTTCATAACTGAACTGAAGAAGCTTCTTGGATGAGAAGCAAAATGTTTTCAAGGAAAAACCAAGAAAGTCCACTTGCCTTTTGGAAAAGTACCTTTTGGACAAACAAGTAGGGCCATCACTGCTGAGCTTAATTTGGATGTTTTGTGAGATATGCTTTTTTAATACTGGGTTCTAGCCCATTTATGACATTATAGGCTATGGTTACACCTTAAATGGGGCTCAGAAACTCCAGGAAACCACAATTGCATTTTCAAGATTGATTTAATGAAGCTCCATATAGTCACCAAATCCTTGTCAATGAAGGCCATGACTGCTCTACTCATAGAATAGAATCAAGAGGAGCTTCCAAATTACATAACTTTTCCTTAAAAGGAATTCTACTTTATTCAATACAAAATTCCCCCGCCCCCCTACTTCCTGGCTATAAGAGCTGTTTATTTACAGTGCCTTCTTTTTAGCCAGATTCAGGTTTTGATTATTAGTCTTTCTCCAATTCATTACCGTGCCAAATATGGTCCTGACCTTCTTAAATAGGAGTAAAGAGAGATAGACTGAGTATCAGATTGTGAGTTCTAGTCCTGCCTTAGACATGAAAGTTGGCTCGGTGACTTTAGAATTCACACTCTCTCAACTCAACTCACTCAACAGGGTTGTTGTCATGGAAGAACTAGAAGGAGAAACAGAGGTGGTATTCAGCAGGTTCTAACCAGTTCTGGAGATCTATAGCAGAAATTTTGAGTAGTCCGGAGAACTGGCAAATACCACCTCTGACTGGTCCTGCCCCTATCTATTCTCTGCCTCCTGGGTTCCAGCTGATCGGTTAGGTCCTCTTTTGTTGCCCTGCATAGGAGAATGGAGCTGTTAAGTAGGTTAGTGGGGTTGGGAGGGAATGGGATTTTGTAGTAACCTTCCCCTGCCACACCCACCAAGCCATGCCCACTGAACCAGTAGTAAAAATTTTTGAATCCCACCACTGAGGAGAAAGGAGAATTACATATGGTCACCACCTTGAGTTATTCATAAAAATAAATGAATAAAAATAAATCAATGTAGATCTTGGGTAAAAAGGAAAAAAAATGAGTTTCTTCAATTGCAAAACTCAAGACTGAAGAGAAATTTCCAAGACCATTCTGGGGTGGAGGTCCTTTAACTAGGAAAGGAACAACCCCAATGTCATGACTCAATTTCCTCACTCAACTACTCCAACTTCTAAATTATGGAGGTTTCTTCTGAGCATTTTCCCCACCCACATTCCTGCTGCAAGTTCACATGCTGTCTATCTTATCATTGCCTTGGCTGCATCTCTTTCCCTGTCTCTCAAAGTCATTCCTACATACCATGATATCCAAAGTCCAATAACTGAAATAAATATTGCAAACTCTGACCAGACATTACTCCCATAAGTGCATCGAGATATGCAGGAAAGATGGAATCTAATTAGGGACTGATGACAGAGATTTTACCCTCAGGTTGTATTGCAAATTTATCATAATATCTACTACCTGATAAAGTAAGTGCTTTGGGGATTAACCTTGAGTAGCCAGACCATTACCTAAGAAAACCCTGTTGGATGATTCACAATGGTGAAGAAATAAAAAGAAATAAACCCTTTTTCCTACCATCAGTGCTTGTCACATAATAAATCTCTTCTTTCCCAAAAAGCCAAAATTCATTTCTGTTTCCAGCACCTCATAGACATATTGATTTTCATTAGTATTCTGAGAATATTCCTTCTGTTCCTTTGCAAAGGAGATTACCTCTCTTCTCATTGCCTTATTTTTAATGCTTATTTTAATTCCAAGTGTATTCCTTTTCAAATTAGTGAAAGTATGTTCATCTATTTAAAAATTTGTTTGCTAAATTCCTATATAATCTGTAGTCAGAAGGCACTTGTAATCAGGTGAACTTCATGTTTCACTCCTCTTGCAGACGAGTGAAAGTTACATGGAGTCCCACAAAGGCTTCATATTATAACTCTGAAATTAAGAAGGTTCATATGACAGATAGACATCATATTATTTCGGTTCACTTTCTGTCAGAGAGGTGCAATCTCCATGATGTCAAAGATGTTCCAGTATTAGTACAAAGAAGCCACATGAGGGAGCATTTGGAGAATTGAAAGGCATTTATTTAATCAATGTAGCTGAACATGAAAATCAAATACCTTTTGAAGCCCAGAACTTAAATGTGTCTAAAAATAAGTCCTTGTTCAACAGCTTGTATTTAGTCTATGCATCATCATTCCAAATGCAATATTTATATGAAATGCTCTCCTCACTTATTGTCTATTCCCAATATTATGGTTTTAATGTTTTTTTAACACTATGCAACCATTTATTGTTATCAACTGTTCTTAAGAATAGAACATTTGTTTGTTTTAGAATTCTTCAGAATAAAAATAGAACTTTACAAAGGCTTTGAATGGGATGATTCACAATGTATAGAAGTGTGTACTAAGTTTCTATTTTTAAATCTTTAATGTGGTTATGTCTTTTGTGTGGCTCTTTCAGAATCTGTCCTGGCAATTTCTACTGGGGTGCTTTTTTTCACATCTAAATGTGCCTATAGCTGGAAGCAGCTTCTGAAATAGCTACCCAAGCACTGAAAACAACATGGCTGCAAGAAATGTTGTTGTGTATGGACTCATGTGGGTTGCACACCTTCCCTTTGCACAGCAATAGGAGATAGATCTTTAGACAGTAACCATACAGAACTGGATTACTCTATAAATAGGCTGAGTTGCCCTCTTCGAAAGGGGAAAGGGATGTCATAGAACATCCTTCATAACATAGTTGGCTTATTTCTAAGGATAGGAGACCATGTCCACAAAGCTGTCAAACTAGGGAATGGCTAAAACACACATTGTAACATCATGCTGCAAGCTTTGTCCCTTTCATTCATGCATTCACTATGATAATGCACATAGGAAAGAAATGGAGCTTAAAATGTAACCCTGTTTTGACATGTGTCCCACTTTCCACTGCCATTCCTTGTTGATGTCTTCTGGAAATTGCCAATGTCAGGAGGTTGCTTAGGATGATCCTCTCCACAATAATGAAGAATATTTTTGTTTGTTATGTTTATTTAGATTAGATCAAAAGCTAATTGAAATCTATTTCATCCTATTTTCTATTATGGGGAGTGGGGAGACTTGCTTTCAGCAAATGGAAAACAAATGCCTCTTGTTCCACCTGACAATCTAAGCAGGCAAGGCTTTAGGGCATATCATAGAGCTCCAGGTTTAGACTATCCTGACGGAATAATAGAACTTACCTGCCCATTAAGCTGTCATTTTAAATAGTTGCTTATTTTGACAATCTTTAAAGCAACCTATTCTAACAAGTTGTCCTCCTGGCTGAGAACATCACTTGCTGGGATTTGTAGTCCAGCAAATATAGAAGACATCATTAAAAAACCTAATTAATTAGTTCCCCCCCCCCCCANTAAAAAACCTAATTAATTAGTTCCCCCCCCCCCCAAGACCATCTGGAGCTAACAAGCTCAGTGAAACCTGAATGGAAATTGAAGCATGGTCACAATGTAAGCCAATCCCTTTTGCATGTGTGTGCAATATTAACACACAAACCACAGGAATGAGACTTGCATTGTGACACCACACCCAGGATTATATGTGCTCTGACTCCTTTCGCCACATATTCCCCTGATTTCCCTCATTCTGCCCCAAACCTACACTTTTAAGAACTTGCAAATGCACTGTGTCTTAATAGAATTAACCACTTCTAATTTGATTCATTTAATAGTTGTTTATCACTGCCTTTCTTAATCTAATGTTCTCTAAATATCTTGGTCTTCAAAATCCATGTCACTCTTATTCCTGTAGCAACATTCTTCTTTCTGTGTCCCATACAGCAGAAGGGGAAAGATAACTTTTGTTGAAGATCTGAATAGAGGAGAAAACACATAAAGCCAGATATATCTGTCAATTCAGTATCACTACCCAACCTGCAACATTGCTAAAGAATCAACAAAAAAGATTGAACAAGTCACAGAGGTAAGCTTATACTCCATCAATTCCCCACTGTAGTGCCTCTAAAAAATCAATGATGTGACAATAGATGAAAATTAAATCATGGTCTCATTTGATGTCATAGCACTTTTTATATCCATAGACCCAGCATTAGCCGCAAAATTAATGACCACACTACTACACAGCACACCTGACCTAACCAAACACACCAAGGCTGAAAAACCCACAATCATAGACCATATCGACCTTTGATGCCTCATCACATACATTCAGTTCAATGTACAAATATATCAACAAATCAAAGTAATACCATGGGATAAATTGATTTCAAGACCATGGGCAGACTCCATAATGCAGTACCTAGCATCTGTAGCACTTCCTTGCATATGACCCAAAATATGGATTCGGTGTGTAGAAAACACCTTTGTCATAATAAAAAGTAACTAGAAAACACACATGAGATAATCAACCACATCTTCAAAGAATAAAATTCACTTGGAAAGTAAAATACAATAACATGCTACTCTTTCTGTATATCCTAATCAGCAGAGGCAGGGATGGCAAATAAGAAAGACAAATCTATCATAAAACTACCCACACCTACCAAGTGCTCCACTACCAAAGTAAGAACCCACACAAAAAGGTATATAAGAACTCTATTTAAATGAGCACAAAGGATAACGCTGCTGTTCTATATTAACATACTTGAAATACCCTCTTCTAATTGGACCAGAAATACGACTTGCTGATTGGTCCAGAAATGTGATCCTGATTGGTTCACATTACTGCCTTATGATTGACCGCCGGATCAGTGGGGGATTCAAAGAGCCATCATTGGCCGCGAGCTGCTAGCAGCCGCTAGAAAAGAGGCTGCCGCGGCTCCACAGTTAGAACAGATTCAAGCAACTAAATAAAGAGCTGAAAAATCACACTGGTCTCGAGTCTCTTTTCCCGTGATTTAACACTGGCAACGAAGGTGGGATACTGAGACAAAGGAGACCAGTCGAGCACATGGCAATGAGGACTGACCAACTGACGAGATGGCCGGCAGCAACTCGCTACCCACACCATTCGACCCAACAACAGAGAACTGGGAATTGTACATCAACCCGTTCCTCATGTTCCTCGAGAGCAACGACCTGCAAGAAATCACCGATAAAAGGAAGAGAGCCGTGTTCCTGACACACTGTGGGACCACAGTGTTCAAAATGGCTAAAGCATTGGCCAAACCTCAGGATGTCACGCAGATGGAAAGGCCAGAGTTGGACCAACTACTGAGAGCCCATTATGCGCCGGAGGTCTCCAACCTTATCAGGAAACACAAATTGTATAAAAGAGACCAGAGAGAAGGTGAGAGTGTCAAGGAATTCATAGCGGTTCTGAGGGACATTGACGGTACATGTGATTTCCTCAATATGGACGAAGCTATGAGAGACCGCGTGGTCCTGGGACTGAGGGATCTCACATTACAGAGCCGACTACTGACCCGGCCAAACATCATGGTCACCAAGGCCATCACCGANACTGAGGCCAGTGCAGCTGAGGCTGCAAAGAAGTCAGCAGCAACCATGCAGAAAATGAATGGGGTGACCCAGCAAACACGGGCAGAAACAGGCCAACACTAAGAAAGGAAGACAGAGGGCAATCAAAGGAGCACCACTACCGCGCACCATGAGGATATCAAGTACTTATCCGAGACCGACAACGAGGAGGAAGAAATATATAGACTCCAGTCAGAACGGTACAGACAGGAAAGGAGAGAATGCAAGCCGGGTTTCCAATGTGCCGGGTGCAGAGGAAACCACCCCTGATCTGAGTGCCATTTCCTAGACACTATTTTCTGGCACTGCAAGAAACAGGGACACCTTGCTAGGGTCTGCCGAAATTAAAAAAAAACTACAAAAGCAGGAACAAGTGGCCCAGCGAACCCTACCGATAGGAACAGACTCATCAAACCATTACCATTGGGCATTGAAGCGCAACAGATGCCTGAAAAATAAACGTACAGGTCAAAATTGAAGGCCAACAGTGCAACATGGAAGTGGACTCCAGGTCATATCTGTCTATGGTATCCTGGAACACCATCAAACAAACTAATACCCAACATACGGAGAAGAGAATTGGAAAACCAAAGACTGACCTTAAAGGACTACCAGGGGAACAGAATCACCGTAGCTCGAGTTGGCCATTTTCAAATAACCTTCAAGGAATACGTATAAATCCTCCCATTGATGATAGTGGACAGGGATAGCCCAAGCCTGCTGGGGCTAGAATGGTTTGCGCCACTGGGGATCGAAGTGACTGGCATAAACAGCATCACCAAGGCAGACTGGGAGGAGAACCTGATGAAGGACTTCCAGGACGTATTTGACGGGAAGCTAGGGTACTCTATTTCAATTTAATTGAATCCAACATGGCACCAATCTGGGAAAGGCGGCAACTCTCATTCGCACCAAACCAAAGAATCGATTGAGCAAATTGGAATAAAGCTCATTGGCACAAAGGGTACTGAATAAGAACAGACGCACGCATGGTGTGGAAACCCCATTGTGACACCAGTTTAAGCCAGATGGGTCCGTGTGAATCTAACGGAACTATAAGGCCGTCCTAAACCACGCGCTACAACAAAGCCGCATACCCCGTTCAGTGGTGCAACATCTGTTACATTCATTGGGGGAGGAAAAGTACTCATGAAGCTCGACCTGGCACAGGCATACCAGCAATTGCCTGTCGATTCTGAAACAGCAGAGCTACAAAACCATTGTGATTCAGGCAGGGGGGCATTAAATGGCAACAGGGTTGCAATTTGGATCAGTGTGGCCGCCAGGGGGTAGTTCCAAAGCTTGATGGAGCATCTTTTTAACAGGGAATTAAAGGGGTGGTGCCCTATCTTCGTTGACGTGCTGGTATCCGCTAAGAAACAAAACCAATTGGAAAAGCTGCCTCAGGGAGGTCCTACAAAGATTTAAAGAGGCGGACCAAGAAGTAAAAAAAGAAAAATTGCAGCTAGGCCACCGAGAAAGTTGAATTCCTGCGTATCTAATAGACAAAGATGGAATTCACCCACTGAAAAGAAAAATATAAGCTATAATAAGAAGCCCCCAAGACCACAAAACAAAACACAGAAGCTACAAGCATTTCTGGGACTCAATTTTTACAATGTCTTTTGCCGGCAGAAGGCAACAATGGGTGGAGCCACTGCATAGACTATCTGATAAAGACAGCATACCTGAACCTGGGGCCGATGAAAGAAGCCACGTTCCAAGGAGTAAAAGATTTGCTGACATCCGAATCGTACTCATTCAATAGCAATCGAAACCCTACACTGACAGTGACATGCGACGCATCGCTCTTTCCAGCGTCGGGGCCATACCTCAGTCACACGCACTACCTGGACTGGGAGAGAAGCACCATTATGTTCTGCATCCAAAATGTCATCCAAGGCGCAGAGGAACAACAGCCAGTGGACAGAGGAGGCACTAGCAGCGATGCACCGGAGTTAAAGCGTTTTCAATGAATATCTCCACAGTCGGACTTTCTACTCGTTACCGGACCACAAACACTCCTGAGGATACTCACAGAGAACAAGCCACCCCAAACATATTGTCACCACGGATGACAAGGTGGTCCGAAGTCCTTGCTGCATATAACTACAATTAATCCACCGCCAGGAAGAACATTTCAACATGCTGACCGCCTGAACCGTTTCCCCCTACCTGATCTGGGAAGACGACCTGGCACAAAAACCATGTCCACACTACAAATAGAGACCTTTCCAAACCTCCCATAACGCGCGTCAGATATTGCAAAGAGAGCCGCAAGAGACAGACAACTGGCGGATTTTAAGACTGGATAGGGAAAAAGGGTGGCGGAAATCGCATGATGGCGCGAGATGTTTTAAACGCTTCGCAAAACTGACAAACAGAGCTATCAATATTGAAGGGATGTATACCTGTGGGGGATAGAGTTGTATTCCAAAAAAAAATGGCAGGAAAAGTACTGTGCATGCTACATGGAAGGACACCCAGGTATCATCAAAAATGAAATCCCTGCCAGGAGTTATGTCTGGTGGCCCTGGATGGACAAAGATATTGAGACATGGGTGGGAACATGGCACACAAAATGCAAAGTCCAGACCTACCCCCTCCTGCACCTACCCTCGAAATGGGAAGACACCAGGGCCTCTGGTCGAGAAATCATATAGATTTTGCTGGACCACAAAGGGATGTACATTTTTAATAATTGTCGATGCTTACTCCAATTGGCTGGAGTCACAGCCATGAGTCCCACGACGACAGAAGCCGTCATCAGACAGCTAAAGAAATTTTGCAACCCGTGGGTTACCAGATTTGTTAGTTTCCACAACAGGCTGCAAGTTCACAGCACTGTCGTTTGAAAAATTCCTCACCGAACTGGCATAGAGCATGCCTATCAGCGCACACGTCACCGCAGCTACAAACGGATGGTTAGAACGCAGGTTCGGTGTACCAAAGAGGCATTAGATAAAATAGACATGGATGACATTTCAAACACAAAATCAATAAAAATGCTAACCATCCAACATATAACACTGAACATGTCGACTAACAAGAGCCCAGCCAAAACTCCTGATGGGCAGGAAACTAGCCTCACATCTGGACAGATTTACACCCAACATACAACCCCGAAAAGCGCACCAGACTCCTCCAGTAAAGTACGCACATTCACAACAGGGGATCTGGTATACGCAAAAAAACCTTTCGGGGGACCCACTTTGGATACCAGCTAGAATGACCCAAATAACGGGACTTCGGTCATACTGATTAGAAAATGGAGGATGGGAGAAGCTGGAAGAGACACATGACCAACTATGGTCTAGAACATAGAAAGAACACTGATACAACTGGAAACGCAGACAAACACACACACCAAAGACGCACACAAAGAGACTATGACAAATCAAGGAGGGGGAGATCACCCAAACATAAATCAAAGGGGAGGGAAAACCCACTAATCACACAACAACAACAAAACGCAAAACAATACCACCGGTAGGTCCCATTGTGGAAACCAAACTACTTACCAGCAGAAGACTTCGGTAGATCGGGAAACTGGCAAGCGGAAAATCAAATACCAAGGCCACTCCTGATAAGAGGCAGCCGGAGCATACCTCAACTCCCGGAAGAGACGCAAGCCCGGAGCGGCCGAGAGGAGCGGCAGAGCCGACTCGACCAGCCTGGGTAGACCGGGAGGGAGCGGCAGGGCTGACTCACCCTTCCAGGAGGTTCCACCAAGAAGGAGAGGAGAAACAGCGATCCCATCCGATCCAGCCAAAGGCAACACCACAACTGAGCTGTGCAGGTCAAGTAGACAACACAAAAGCCCTGCCTACTTATGGGACTACTTAACGTAGGTCAGGCTAAACCAAGAGGGGAGGGGTGCTCTATATTAACATACTTGAAATACCCTCCTCTGTTTGGACCAGAAATACTACTTGCTGATCGGTCCAGAAACGCAATCCTGATTGGTTCGCATTACCACCCTGTGATTGGCCCGCCAGATTGGCGGGGGATTGAAAGAGCTGTCATTGGCTGCGAGCCGCTAGCAGCCGCTATAAAAGAGGCTGCCGTGGCTCCGTAGCCAGAGCAGCTTCAAGCAACTAAATAAAGAGCTTAAAAGTCACACTGGTCTCGAGTCTCTTTTCCCACGATCTAACAGCTGCCATACATCAAAAACATCCCAGAAGCCACCAACAGACTATTATAGCCACATGGTATCACTGTAGCACACAAACCAACTAAAATGCTCCAAAACATCCTAAGTAAATAAAAAGACCCAGAAGCCTCAGGAAAAAAAACCACAGGAGTAATCTACAACATGCAGTGTAACTTCATAACACATGAACAGACTTAACCAAAATAAGCTTACAGCAGTCCAATCAAATAACCATAAAGACCACTTCCACCAACACTGACCACTACTTGTGGTATGGAGCAAACTAAGACAGAATCTGAACTGCAATTGTATATCAATGATGAACATATACTTGCTAAAATGTAAGAACTTTATTGAAATTTAAAATGGAAGAAGAATAGAGTAGGCTAGAGTGGGCTGCAAAATTTGGTTATCATATATAGATGGATTAATTGAAAAAATGTGGTCAAGAGGGTTGAAATTTACAATGTGTTATTATCTTAAAGAGAATATTTTAAAAGTATCATTGATACATGATGACAGAGAAACTATCTGGAATGAATAAAGACATTCCAGATGTATGTTGGAAATATGAACAACATTCAGTCATGCTTGGTGGACATGTAAAAAATTAAAAGTATTTTATATTCAAATGAATGCATCAATACTGAGATGCTGAAAGATAAATATTCAAATGCAGCCAAAAATTTTCTTTTTAATTGGAAAAGAGTCATGGAAAAAGTTGTGTATAGAACTTGGTAGACTCCAAATACTGATTGGCAAGAAATACTGATTGGCTGAAAAGGCCGTTCTCTGATTGGTTACTTAAGCGCAATTCCAACTGGCCCACCTGATGGCGGGAACACTTAAACAACTGTCATTGGCCACAAGCCGTGAGCAAGCAGCTATAAGAAAGGCTGCCGTGGCTTGGGCAATCATTTCGTTACAAGTCACTTTACTGTTCGAATAAAGAGTTGTTTGTTGGAACCCAGTCTCATGCACCTTATTTCCAGATGGAACACTGGCGACGAAGGTGGGATCATTCTAGAAGAGCGAGACCGAAGGACATGGCAACTAGAACCGAACTACAGAGATGGCCGGTAACAATGTGCCGCCCGCACCGTTCAACCCAGCCAAGGAAGATTGGGAGTCGTACATTGATCGCTTTCTGATATTCTTAGAAAGCAACAAGCTACAGGAGATAACTGACCCGAGGAAGAGGGCTGTATTCCTCACACACAGTGGGCCAGCCATTTTTAAAATGGCCAAGGCACTAGCTAAACTGAGAGACGTTAAGCAGATGGCATGCCCTGAACTGAACAGAATGCTTCGAGCCCATTACGTGCCTGTGGTCTCCAACCTGATCAAAAGGCACAAGTTTTACAAACGAGACCAACGGGAAGACGAGAGCATCGGAGACTTTGTAGCAGCCCTAAGACATATCGGAGGAGCCTGCAAGTTCCAGAACATGGACGAGGCCATGAGGGACCGCGTGGTCCTCGGATTGAAGGACGCTACACTCCAAAGCAAGCTGCTAAANACTGAATATCACAGTGGCCGAGGCCATCGCAGAAACCACCGCCGCTGAAGCAGCCAAGAAATCCACAGCCACTATGCGCCAGATGAATTCAATTCCAGATCCGCTGAATCAACCCAGAGAAAAGAGGGCAGAAGGAAGCAAGAAACAGCCCATAGCGACTGCCCACCATAAAGAACTCGACTCCCCAAGCGACACTGATGACGACCATGAAGATATACATGGTTGGAAAGAAAATGGTGGGAAAAAAGAAGAAGCAGGCAAGAATTCCAGTGTGCTGGATGCGGAAGAAATTACCCGCGCTCAGAATACAGGTTCCTAGATGCCATTTGCAGAGCTTGTGAAAAACGGGGGCACATCGCAAGGGTCTTCCAAAACAAAAAGAGCTGTAGTCCATAAAGACGTGGCGGCACCCCACCCCCTCAGAAACGAAGAGAGACAAGCCGGAAACTTGTCAGATGTTGGGCAAATGTTCCGTTACAAGTCACTTAACTGTTTGAATAAAAAGCTGTTTGTTGGAACCCAGTCTCACACACCTTATTTCCAGACGGAACAGTATCCATGTTTGTTTTAATATGTAAACAGACCCCAAGGAAGTACCCTGATTAAGCACTAGGCTCTTATCTCGCATCTGACTCCCTGCATATATATTTGTGTGCTTGGAGAAGTCCTTCCTATCAAATCTAATAGATATGTCAGAGAAGGGAGGGAAGAGGCATAAGTCCACTGAAGTTGGAAAGCTATAACAAATTTGAATAGCAAAAGCAAAACTTAAGATTTATATACCACTTCATAGTGCTTTATAGCCCTCTCTAAGTGGTTTATAAAGTCCTCACAAGGATGGAAGGCTGAATCAACGTTGAACCAGTCAGAATCGAACTCCTGCATTCTTTTTTTTTTTTAATAAAGTTTTATTTGGGTTTTCACACATACAAAAATAACAAGTAAAACATCTTTTTGAAAATTAGCATGGTCCACGGTTGAACTTCTTTATACAGACACAAACTCATTTTCATGTTCCTTTTGTATTCTGTCCATATCTTATACTATTTTACATTTTCTATATAGTTTTTCCCCTCTTTTAATTTTCTCAATTTATTTTGATTATCTCATCTCAATTAAAATCATTGATTTATAATTTGTCTGTTCTGTTTCAATTCATATTAACCTTTTCTCCATTAAACAAATTTTCTCCTTAGTTACTAATTGGAGTATGACACCTTTATATCTTTTAATTACATCCATTCAACTCTTATTTAAACTTCAATATATACCTTAATTTATGACCCTTCCAATATAATGCATAATACATAACTTCCAATTCCAAATTCTGTTGGTACATTCTAAATACAACACTGTATTCTTTGTAAAAAAAAAGAAAAGAAATTAATTGTAAATATATGGAATTATAAACCCTTCATTCCATTTCCCAGTTCAGTTCTATCATTAATAACCATTAAAATCTAAAAATCTTTAACACTTCTTTTCAATTTAAAGTATCATACTCTTAAAAAAACACATATAATCGCGCATGAATTTAATTATTTCTCTTATTTCTCTTCAACATTATTTATAAATCATATAATAATATAAAATTTATTATTGACAAGCATTCCATTGAATTATGAAAGTATTTTTATCAGAACATTTTAATCATAACATTGTTCATATTTTCTAAAATTATTTCTGCTTCTAAATAACCATACTATCTTATGTACCTTTTGCAGAATCCCTTTTTCCGATTAAAGTTTTCACCCATTTATCTCTAAATAGGCCTGTTTCTCTATTTTTGCTTCATGCTCCTTTATAACTTTATTTTCCTTTCTTTCTTCCCTTTTCTCTTCTCCCTTCCCCTTTTTTACCTCCTTGTCTCTGTACTTCTAATTCTCTCTTCTGCATTTCCCCTCTTCTGTTGCTTTCTGATTTATTACTTATTTTTCTCTGTAGTTTTTTGTTTTTGAGTTGTTTTTCCAAATCTTAAACTTTCCATTCTCTTTCCCCCCTTTCCTTTTCTTCTCCAATCTAAGATTACTGTTCATAAAGATGGCTTCTTCTTTAGTCGCAATCTTCTTGTTCTGCAGGCATTTCTGTTGTTTAATTAATTCAAAATCTCCATTTCTAAAAACTGAAATACGAAAGCCAAAAGAATACTCTCCCTTTCTGTGCATCTTCTTTGTACTTTTTAATTCCATTTTCTACAGTTTCTTCTAAAGTGGAGCCATTTTTTAATAGTTTAAACCAGCCATCCGATTTGATTTTAGTCATTCAAAACAATAACCAAGAATCCAGAATCAGTCAATAATCAGATAGTCCCGAGTTTATATCTTCTATTCTTTTTCAACCTTCTTCTTCCTGGGTTTTAAATGTATCCTTTAGGAAGTCTTGTTGAGATTTCGGTGTAAAAAGTTCTTTTTTTAAAATTCCATGCAGTCTCCTTTCCCTTCCAGATCCTGCCCTTTATTCTTTTCTCTCCTTTCCTGTTTTCAAAAAGCTTTTTGTAATTATCCAAAAAATCCTTTATTATCCCTTTGACTGTTTTATTTTCAGCAATTAGAATGCTATGATGTCAAAGTGGATTTTATTCCAAATTCTTGTGAAGTCTCTTAGCTGTCAGTGTAGGAAAAGGAAAAGGAGAAAACCAAAATTTTCCCTTTTTTTCTCCTTCGCAGTTTAAAAATCTTCTTAGGGAACAATTGTTATTGTTTTTAACAGGTTTTTTTTTCCATTTTCCCCAGGGGTACCTTATTTTGTGCTTTGCTGTTTGACCTGGTCAACCAAAAACTTTCTCTTCTTATCTATCTTCCTCCTGCACATTCTTTTCTGGTTGAGTTCTTCTTTGTGGTGGCCATTTCTGACCACCACTACAACTGCCTTGGGAAAGGGAGTAAGGGCCAGCTGGGGAGGAGAGATGCGGCTCTCCCCAACCCTGCAGGCAGTCTCCCCCCTCTTCACTACCTCTACGGGGTGGCTTAGCCTTGAAACCAGCTGGCTCAGGGCACTCCAGCGGCGAGCACAGATCGAAGCCTCGCAGAGACAAGGATTTGGTCTGTCGCTGAAGAAGCTCAAACCGGAAGCCAGAATCAAATTTCTGCATTCTAAGCACGATGAACCACCATGGTTCATAAATAAATATGTGATAGTCTCTGTGCAGTTATTCAGTGCTGAATGGAATGGGGGAAAGTAAGGCTTGTGTGCAATTCCCATCAACAGAATCTAAAGTGAGGTTATATCTTGTTTATTTACCAAATACAGGTTTAGTATAGCTAAAAGCAGAATTTTGCAAACTTTGAGGGGGAAAAAATGAAAGGTATTAGCTTAAATTACACTATAATGGTTATGTTTTGTGGTCCATACCTCTCAGAGATCACTCACAGCCAAATGGCTCAACTGGTAAAAGATTCTGATTTGGTGGGCTGCCAAAAGGTAGATCATAAATTTAGCTAGGTGATTTCCCATTTGGCTAAATCAGAGCTGCATAACATGACACATACCAGTTGGTTTTACATGTGTGCTGGCAGGTGACCAAGCCCAAGAGCAAAGAAGACACAGAGGAAGAACAAAAGTTAAAATGGGTTTGTTTAGTGTAATAACAACTAAAGTTAATTAAAATTGCAACTATAGGTAATAAAAATAAACCTATGTATCCATCCATAAAATATGCAAGTCAACATCAGTTTAATGCACAATGTGTAGATCAGTCATATATAATTTACCTCCTCACTGATGACAAGAGAGAAAATGTGCCATAGCTTTAAGGTACTACTTACAACCATGGACTACATATTGCATATTCCTTTTTAGCATGTGTCATACATGTGATTATGATAAAATTGATAGGGTTTAATCACAGCTACCATCATTCCTTTTTAAACCAAGAATAATGGTGAGCAAATATTTGAAGGGTCACCTTATTGCCTTTGCCCCCGCAACTTTCCCTTTCTTCTTCTGAAATGTATGAATACATGTGGTAAAAAGTTAGAAGTTCAAGAGTTAGAAGAAGACAAGGATTGCATTGGAGGGCACCATGAAACTTTGAAATCCTGTTTTTAAGTTATTGGTCACTCCCTAGAACCTCAACATGAAGCAGTTCCTGTTGGCATATAAAAGCTGCAAGCTCTCCTTCCACTATCATCATTTCAGATACATATTGGGGAAAAACCCAGAAAGCCACAAGTGACTTCAAAACAAGCATACCTTAGATCAGGGTTTTCAAACTTGACAGCTTAAAGACTTTTGGACTTCAACTCCCAGAATTCCTCCTCCAGTCATGTTAGCTCAGGAATTCTGGGAGTTGAAGTCCACAAGTCTTAAACTTGCCATGTTTGAAGACCCTCAACTTAGATAATAAATTCACCCTTGGAGAATGGTGGCATGAAAGCATAATACTACTAATCATGGACCAGCTGGAGACAAAATTAATCATATAAAGGAAGAAAACAGTATAATCTGACATTTCCACCCAAAGAAAAACATTTATTGCTTTCCAACAGCTTGCCTAGATTCCTTCTCAATAGCTTAGCTATCTTCCTTTCCATAGTTCAGATTTTTTGATGGCTAATTTCAGCAAAATATGCCTTTTTCTGCTCAGCTGTAAAAGGCATGTGGGAATCACTGTCATAAACTGTCATTTCTGTGCATGAACATGTGTTAGGAGCGACGGAACTGTCACATTCATTCCCCCCAATCCTTTGTGGTACAATGCCTTTCACTTGATAACACATTTTCACAGACAAATATGAAGTGGGGAAATACAACACTGCTTTGTAATAGAGGGAAAAGACAGACACATTTAATTAGAAAACTACCTCAGAACAACGGAGATAACATTCTTGCTAGGCACCATAACCCAATAATTACAGTATGTGTTTTTTTAAACCTCTTCCCTAAATACACTCTTACTGATCTGACAATCATTAAAAAGTCACAATGCATTAAATCAACGGACAATCTAGTCCAGACTCCTGTTACTCAATCGTGGCCAACCCCAGGCATACAGGAACCCATCATGACTACCAATAGTGTTGTTTTACAGATGCTCCACAGCATTTTGGAGCAGAAAAGGTCAACTAGATACAGAGCAAGTACTTTCGATTCAATGCCCCTCTATCCCAACATATGGAGAACCCTGGGAATTGTAGATGGGTCAGCTTGTTCATCACAGAACTACTATATAAGCCTCAAGATACACCTTGATTCAGAGCTGTTGGCAACACCTATGTATAATACCTTTCTCATTCTACTTTTCAAGTCAGAAAACCACAGTCATCATGCTACTTGAAAGCAGCAAATTCCACAAATAAATTTTGGTCTGGGTCAAGCAAAAGCTTTTTTCCCATCGAAAAAGAACCTATTTCTTAACATTCCTACTCTTGTAACAGAAATTACCCAAGTTTTCCAATTACAGATCAATTGAAGTTTTTTTTCTGCTTGTTTCAATGTTTTTGGAATTTCAATTATATTGCTACTTTATTATAATGAATTAAATTCCATCTACGACCATTATAACTGCTGCTCCTGATTATTACCTTCTCTATAATATCATTGCTAGTGCTGATTTTTCTGTGGTTGTTTTTTTATATCTCTTTTTCCAGTTCATACACCAACAAGGAACATATGATATAAACTCTGTTGGGGTACAATTGCCCCTTTTCTAGGTAGGACAGCTTGACCACTATACTCAGGTTACTATGATATTCTTTTTAGCAATAGCAATAACACTGAGACTTATATACCAATTCACAGTGCTTTTACAGCCCTCTCTAAGCAGTTTACAGAGTCAGTCAGCATATTGCCCACAACAATCTGGGACCTCATTTTATCGAACTCAGAAGGATGGAAGATTGAATCAACCTTGAGCCAATCAGGATCAAACAGTTGGCAGAATTGCTCTGCAAGAATAGATCTGTATTCTAATCATTGCACTACCACAGCTCTTTTTGTGAAACTATTCTTTTGTGTGTTTCCTCTTACTAGGCTGGAAGCTGCAGATGATGTAGAATGTTAAGTGGAGTGCTTAGCCATGCATACATCTCATCAGAGTTGACATAATTACTCCAGTTGCCAAATGGCTATTGACAGTTCATGATCCAGGCAGATCCACTTTTCTATTTCTCTGAGATTTTTAGAGATCTTGCTAGCTATGCTGCTTTTCAAAGATGATTGGCATTCTGGGATTACTCTAGAATAAGTTGTCCCTTGGCCTCTGGAATGCTGTTACATATGAATACTTGCTTTTTACCTCCACTTTTCTAATACGGGTTTTCTATTAAACATAATCATTTTCTATATGCTTTCATTGTTATTGTTTTTAAAAAATACAGTATATATACAGCACATACAGTATATTATTTTCAGATGTTTTTAAATATTAGAATATGATAACAAAAAAAAGTATGAACAAACCTCAAAAAAGGGCATCTTTCTACATTGGATTAACACAATTTGGAAACTGAAGTGAACTTTGATCTGATTACAAAAGGAAAAATGCCATCAAGCAAATTTTTCTTCCTATCATAAATACTGGGAAGGGAGCTTGCGAGGCTCATTTAGGCACAACAGCTATATAGTTCAAGGTCTTCTGTGTAATTCTGACTCTGCTAAAGTGACAGCTTTTCAAGAATATGACTGATTAGTCTTTTGAAGAGTTTCATAAGGCCTATGCTCCTATCTGTTCCTTCAGAATTGAGTCATTTATCAAGATTATGGTGGGGTGACTCATAGGCTCTCCATCTAATACACTTACTTAATATTGATGACAAGCTCTCACTACTTCCTCATTGCTTTGGCTTCTGAATCTAGGTGTTATTAACTGGGGAACAGATGCATCAATAATATCAGCCTGCTTGTTCCTCCAATCCATATTTGGACAATTGCAATCAACACATCTGTCAAGCATGAAAGACATGATCCTAGATACCTTACAATGAAAATGTTCACGTTCTCAGGAAGGCTGGAGTTTCCTAAATGGATTCTCTTACTCAAGAACCTGTATTACTCAGTTGGCAATATGTGCTTTTGTATTATGGTGACTGATCCATGGAAACATTGGCTGTCCAACACAAGGATTAGGATGATGTCACACAGATGTCAAGAGCTCCAGTTGGAAGTGCAGTAAGACTAGTGACTTACCAGAGAAGGTGAATACCCTGGCTTTATAACTTCTTATATACATAATAGGTTTTTATTGTTATCTTGAAGAATAAAACTTTTGGATTGGCCAGGATTTGCATAAACATAGTTCCACCAATCTGACTAGTAACTAGTGGTGATGGTACACTGTTAGAATGCTTATGGTTTTAATGGTTTCAGTATAACTTTAGCATATATTTATCACTGATGATGATTATCTAGTTTGATGAGGAAAATCTGCAAGAAAACAAGCAAGCTGAGAGAGCACCAGGGTCTCCACAGGTCAATCCTGAACTATAAATATTCTCTTCTATCAGTTTAGCATATATGGATTGTAAAAATCCAGATGATTATTAGATGGCAGCTAAAAAAACAACAACAACTCAAACCAGGTTTTCTGCCATCTAATAGTTGTCAACAATTCTACAGCCCCAACATAGTGCCTGTTTTATCTTGTTTCTTAAGAAACTAGAATTCTACTGGGCAAGTGTAGCAATTATAATATCCCATCGCTTATTTTCCAAGTGATCTTGATGTTTTGACTTATGTAAAAATAAGGGTAGGGCATCAATTGCATGGTTTTGGCTATCCTCTTGGCTTTTTTGACACACACACACACACACACACCTGTAACTGGGAAAAAATGGTTGAAACTGACTACCTGGATGACATGCTACTGGCAGGTAGAAATGTATCAGGGGGGCAACTAGGTTAGCCATGTCATGCTAACACGGCCACTGTATGATCTTCATTCTTTCTATAAGCCTCTTCGTAAATTTCCATTCTTCTTTTTAGCAATATGCTGCTCTTCCACTTTCTTTGCATAAAAGGTATAGAATAGTTTCCTGTCACTTTTGGTGGACAATTTTCCAGGGGAGTCCCTAAATGGGATAAAATTGTTGGATTTGGTCCTTTGTGACTAGACTGGCTAAAAAAGAAAGAAAGAGGAAGAGAAAAGGATGGAGCAAGAAAAGAAAGAGGAGGTATCTGAAGCAAATGCAATTATCATGCAGGTCAATTCTCCAATATACTATTTTTGGGGGCAAAGTGAGTTCTTAAAGAGAGATATGCATTTTCCTGACATGTTTCAAAGAAAAGGTTTTTGTTTAGAGAAAAAAAAGGATTTCTGGCCTCTATTTACACTTTTATAACACCATCCTTCAGTGGGTATTGTGATTAAACCTGGATCCATCGGATTGTGGGGTGGGTTACAAAACTTGAAATGGCACTACAAGAGTGGTTGCAAAGTTTACAGCTATGGGGCTAATCCTGAAAAAATCTAATTATTCCCCAAAAAGCTAAATGTTAAAGTTGAAGAGCTGTGAAGGGAAAGTATTAATGGTTTACTTTGAAGAAAAGAAATATTTAAGAGTGGATTTTTCTCTTCTTTGCATGAAACCCCAACATTTTATAGTCATTAACCAACAGACCTTACCAGAGGAAAAATGGGATGTCTTTGAACTGCAGATCGAAACATATAACTCCTGCATTGAATAAGGAAAGAAAATAAAATTATTTTAGCATTTCAGTTCTTTTGAAACAACAGTGGTTTCAGTAAAAAATGGGGATTTTAATTTTATCTACATCTCAATGAATGCAAAGGTTCTTCTTTTTCAGTGTACAGAGCATAAGCTCCTATGCCCCTGAGTACCATCCAGGATATGCAAAAAAAACCTTGAATGGCCTGTACCAACCTCACTCTCAATTCAGTCTTCTTCAAAACCTTTTCCTGGAAGGTCTGCTTTGCCCTCTTAATGGTCATCTCCCAAAAGGCTAAAGGCGAGAGTTGCCATATTGTAAAGGTTTGAGTCTTGTGCCAACTTAAGATCCATGTTCAAAACATCTTCTGCGGCTAAACTTGGGCAGGGACAATTATGTAAGATATGGATTGTGTCTATGTTTATATGCAAGTGTCTGTTGTGAAACATTTTGTTCAGGAGACCTGAATGGCTTTTAAACTGAATTGATTTAATGTGTATTTATTGTTTTAATTTTAGTTGTTTTAATAGTATTCTACTTGTTTTAATTACTCGCTTTTATTCACTGGTTTTAATTCGAAGGACCCACTGCTAGGAACCACTCAAAAGTAGTTACTCAAAAGTTAAAGTAAAGTTACTTTAACATCATCATTTAACCCCACCAGCATATTACTTTTTTAAAAA